>JAOUQZ010057351.1:0-20646 GCA_028564935.1 Neosilurus hyrtlii
GGCCGGGCTCAGCCCGAAACGGCGCCGTGGGCCCGCCTTCCAGTAGGCTCACCACCCGCAGGAAGGTCCATGAGGGGTCGGTGCAATGTGGTTTTCGCGTGTCAATGTGAGATGAGATGAGATGAGATGAGATGAGATGTTTTTCTACCCATTTTATTATCATTACATGCCTGCTAATGCAATGCACCACATATTACTATTTACCTTGAATTGGCTCTCTTTATTTTTATTATTCCATTGGACTTAATGCGGCCCGAACGGGAAAGTGCACCCACGCAATGTGTATATCAATACGCATGTCTTGGCACCGCAAAGTGTGCTATGACTTTTATTGGCATTTTGCGTTACAAAACATGGCAAAAAATCCCATTGAAATGAATGGGGAGAGGTTGACGAGCAATCATGAAACTCACCTCAATTTGATGCCTCGCCAAGAAGCCATACTTTCACATAGAAACTTTTAAACCGTAGACACTGAAGTCACCATTTTGCTGGTCAAAACGGCTTTTTGCTTCCTTTTATAGTTTTCTCTTAATTGTTGATCGAGTGTCATGAGGATTTCTGAGGCCGGTTGTGTGTTTATAATGGGTGTCTATTGCGTGGAATGTTCTGGGCTAGAGTGCATGATCTCATCGTAGACTGTGAGAAAAGAGATAATTATCTTGGAAAAGGTTTTTTAAAGTCGCTCCTGCTCCCTTAATTTTCACTTTACACCAATAGATTTTACACCAAAATTTAATTTTTGAGTCAACAGCAATTGTAGAAGTGAAATGGTGAGCCTTCGACTGACAGCTGTACCCTGTCATTTTGAATTGAAAAGGCAGGTTAACCATCAGTAACTGCTGGCTTATTCACTAAGGCAACAACCAGCTGTGTCTGAACATGCACCTCACACACACCTGCTGCTCGTTAATACACACACACGAGTCACACACACATTGCCTGTTTGTTGGGCTCCAGACAGGCAGATGGAATATGTAATAGAATAAATATATAAATATGTATAGACATGTTCACGTTCATTTTCTGAAACACTTAGTCCTAATAAGGGTCACGGGGAGGTTAGCGCCCATCTCAGCCAACTCTGGGCGAGGGCAGAGTACACCCTGGACAGTTCACCAGGACATCGCAGGTCAGAAACATGCTCATGGCAATGTAGCTACTCTTAATAAAAGTCAGCAATGGTTCTTTTACATTCCTCTCACCACAGACAGTGAGAGACACGGCTGGCATTTGATAACCCAGTTAGCTGCACTGGAGGGACAGCAGTGACCACTCGGTGATAGTGGGGCTTGAACTCCCGACCTTGGGATCAGTAATCCAGCACCCAATATGGCTAAGATTTATCAAAAAATTACATTATTAATCATAACAATATACATGTAAAAATAATTTATATCACTAACAATATATTAGTTTATATTTGGGATATTTTTTCTAGGGTTTTTTTCCTACCCACTGTAGGGTTTCATCAGCAGTTATTTACAGTTATATTACATTTATCCAGAGAGAACACATAAATAAAAGACAATGTTTTCATTAATTACAATATACATGTAAGTAACCAATTTAAGTGACAAAATAAATATCCATTGATTCATTAATTTCCCGAACCACTTAATCCTACTAGGGTCACTAGGAGGCTGGAACCTATCACAGCCAACTCTTGGAACGTAGATGGACTGATGCATCAAAAGCTTTGCCATAGTCAGTTTGCGGCTGCCCATGCCCTGCCCTCATCTACCACCCAGCTTAAACTGCACCCAACAGGAGTTTCCTCCGTGCAGGTGGTGGGCCCACGTGGTGGTGGCTTCCTGTGGCTTTTCTTCAGGCTAAGCATGACCAAGCCCTGGGATCCAAAGCTTGACCCCCAGGTGCTCTCTCCAATATAACTTTGGGTAGTGACCGTAAGAACAAGATCGCGTATACAGGTGGCTGAAATGAGTGAGACGCTCAGCCATCCGGGAGGAGCTCAGGGTAGAACTGCTGCTCCTCTGTGTTGAGAGGAGCCAGTTGAGGTGGCTCAGGCATCTGATTAGAATGCCTCCCAAACCCCTACCTGGTGTGGTGTTTCGGGCAAGTCCATCTGGGAAGAGACCCCAGGGTCGACCCAAAACACGCTGGAGAGACTATGTCTGATTTGGAGGAAGTGGCTGGAGAGAGGGACGTTTGGACCTCTCTGCTTAGGCTGCTGCCCCGACCTCGGATTAAGCTGAAAAAGAAGATGATGATGTTTGTGTTTGTGTGTGTGTTATAGGAACAAAAGGCTCTGTTGGAAAAAGGATTTAACGAAAGAGCTGATGTGATGAATAAACAGATTCAAGATCTTAAAGGAGAGATGAAAAAAGAGGAGGAGACACATCAGTCTACGCTTAGTAAAGTAGTGGATGGGGTTGGCACTGCAGCAACTATGTTCCTGCCCGGCATCATCCCTAAAGTTATTGGTTTAGCTGCATCATTCTTTTCACGTTTTTTTTAGTTATCTAATAAAGGGTGTCCAATCTTATTCATAAAAAATTTATTGGTGCATATTTTCATTTCAGCATGCAGGAGCCACACCTTCCACCCATTTGAATCTATTAATATTCACTCTTATATACACAGGTGGAAGGTGTATATGCCATTGAACACCTCTGAGTGAACAGGTCAATGCACCAAAAGAGACAAGCTGTTCTATCTTTTCTTAAAAAGTTTATATAAGTATATTATCTTACTAATGACTAGATAAAGTCTTTAGAACATTTATATTGAATATAGTGTAGCAGCAATTCTTGGGTCCAAGCATCAATAAATTCATTGCCTGGGGTCTTGAAATAACACAGAGATCAGTGGAAGGACTCTACAGAACAAGTTTTGTGTTGATCTGTTCAGCAGTTTAGAAGCATCTGAGAAGTAAATATCCAAAAAAAAAAAATGCATTATGTCCCCATTAAAATTTGATTGACACTTAGCTCTGATGTTCTTTGACACAGAGGCTTGCAGCGTACTTAAAGCATACTCCAAAGGCACAGTGCCTGCAACTGTCCACGAGCTGAAGTTATGATTTCTCAGAAAAAATATTTTATATTATATTATAATTTTTATAATATTAAAAATGGGCTTAAAAATGGGTCGGTTCAAGTGCTTGGGAAATCTGTTTTTTAAGGGATTGCTTTCAAATTTAAAATGTCCTGTTTATGAATCCCTTTCACTGTGCGCCAAAAATTTGTGAACAATGAATACAATGGAAAATGATATCAGTTTAACTGCATAACAATTATGGGCTGAGTTTAGAAAAAAGAACTTTACATACCGGGTTTTGTGTTGATCAGAACAGCAGTTTAGAAGCAGTTTTGTTCATTTTTCAAAACCATATTTAGAGGTGACAGATCACGTCTTTGTATTATATTTTGCCTAAAACATTTTTTATTTCAAATGGCTTTTTATATGCAGTAGTGCTGTGACATTATTCTGACGTTTTCTGTATTTCATGATGATTTTATGGTTAATTCTTTATTTTTGTTTAGTTTTAATATTTAGTTTTCTTTACTACTTACTGTAAAGTACTTTGGGCCCCATTTGGCTGTTGTAAAGTGCTATATGAATAAAAATTTGATTATTGTAAATTAATGGCAAATAAATGTGTGCTCCGTCTGATTAATTCAGTGAAAACTGTATGTTTCATTTCAATAATAATTTTAAAATCAGCATCTCCCTTTTGTAATTCTTATTTAACCAGCCTTAACAATCTGCTATAAAGGAAAATAAGAGTCAATATTCACAGCATAGCAAGTTACAAGGTTTGTGCACTGGAGTAGCTTTGTTCCTTGTACTTAGCACACTGCCGAAAAAAAAGAAAAGTGCAGGAGGCAATAAAGTGGCGTGTACAGTATCAGTTTGTTCCTCCAGAACATTAAAGTTTGTATTGTAATAACCTGTTTATCCCTTTTTTGTAGTGCCTAGGATGATGAGGTGTTTGTGATTATCCATATTTGATTGTTTTGGGTTTAATTTTTAGATGATGAAGTTATCCATTATTAGTCCTTAATCATTCAAAAAGTTCAGTGCTAGCCTTGTGTGTGTCAGAAAATCTTGTGGGCATTCAAATCCAAAGTTTATATAAATGCAATAGAGTATAACAGAACAATTCTACTCCTGCGCAGTTTACATTCCAGGTTAAATACACGATTGCTTTCTGAATACTGTGATACCTGCTTAAACTCAGATTAGTGTTTGTGTGAAGTTGCTGTACATTGTCCATGTGGGTTTCTACCAGGCTTTCTATTCCATGAAGGTGGCAGGAACCTCTTGAACAACAACAGAAGCGCAGCCCTTCAAGTTCTTTCCTATATGGATTTTTTGCAAGTGAAGTATCTGTTTTTGCTAGTGATATAGCCCACTATTTTTATTTTATACATATCCTATCATTAATAAAAACACAAATATAATATTTTCAACTTTGCTCCTAGTTTTAGTTTAGAAATGTTCACTAGCTAGTTGTGCTAGTAGTGCATAATGGCAGAGAATGTGAGAGACTCAGAATTAAAAAGTAGGACAGATCAACACCTAAGATAGGTTTGGTTTAAAAGTCACAAAAACAACCTTAGATAACATATATATTTATAAAGGAAATTACATGAAAATTACTAAAATATATTTTTTAACAATAATGTTAGTTGTAAATAATTAAAGTATTTCCCCTCATCGCTGGGGGTGTTCAGTGATAGATTCTAGGCATTAACATACACTCGTCTCTTCCTCAAACTATAATCAAATTTGATTAGTTTATAGAATAAGTGTTAAAATAAATGTAGATTTACTTTAAAACAATGCACATACACAGAAACATGGATGGTATGTTCTTCACATCACAAACATTGTGTATGCATATAAAATAAGCGTACATTCAACACTTATTCTAAAAACTGACCAAGTTTCAGAATACTTTATTGATCCTGGAGGAAATTAAGTAAAAAAAAAAGTTCAGCATCGATAAAAAGTACAAAAATTCTCTCAACCCACATATTGAGATGGCAGCTACTTATGAACAATAAATTAATAGGTTAAAAAAAAAAGTTAAAGTAAGTAAGAAAAAAATAGTTCAGAGTATGGGAAGGGCAGGAGCGACTGAAAAGGCTGCATGCCTGTTAACGCATGCACACACCTGTTTTATTACATTCTAAAGACCACAAGTGTTTTTTTAAAGCCTGGAATTTACTGCTGTGCACCCACAGTGTTTATCAGAATTACTCATCTCAGATGTTTGTTTAAAACTGGATTTTAGGAATCTGACTAACTTTAGAAATTTATACAGAACCTGTATAACGTATGAAGAAATGATGTATACCTAAAATGCTCTTCCCTTGTTAGGCAGATCATCACCAAGAGAAAGTCATTGATGAAAATAAAGGAAGAAATGTTGCTGATATTATTACTTACAAACTCAGTTCCAAAGTGCTGAGTCTTACCTTCATTCTGCAGATCTTTATACCCAGCTTGTTAGGACTCCTGAGTGTTGTAGTATTATGTGCCTCTTTTTTGTCCCCTTTGGCTCTCCTTATACCAATTATTGTGCTCACCTGTGTCTCATTGCCTGCCTCACTCTGTGTGTATATAAGCCCTGCATTGCCCCACAAGCCTTGCCAGATTGTGCCAGAGTTTTCTCCGGAGCCTTTCCAGCGTTTATATGTTTTTGCCTAGTCGTTTTTGGACCCTGCCTGTTCCTTGACCATTCTTGCCTGCTGTTGTGATTTTTGGAAACCTCTGCCATTTTTGATTGACTGTTTATTTATTAAATATTGTGCTCTACATCTCTTCTGTTTGCATGGGGATCCTTTTCCCTCTGTATATCCCTAACACAGCTGAATTTTGTTCAGTGGGCTGATCAAGTCAGATCCAGTGATGTAACTGCTGAGGAAAATTTGTTAGTATCAGGTAAAATAAATAATGTACAATAATAAATAATTAAGGTATTTAATTAGTACAATAATGAGATTACGTTTACAGAAGGGAATCAATGGTGGTAAGTAGCAGTAAATTCAATGTATGAATATTTTTGAGCTGAACACCCATTAGAGTTGTCAGTCCCCCTTTAAAGTGCAGTCATGTGGTGCTTTCTGGTTCGGTATGTAGTTTTAAGTTATGATCTTTGGTTCCTGTGGTTTCTTGCAAAGACAGTTACAACCAACAAAAATCCAGATCAGATCACAGCCTGTCACATGTTATCAGTGATCTGAGATGGGTCTTTATAAGCATAAAGCAAGTGAAGTCCTGCACGCATGAGGCCCTGACAGGGAATGCAATTGCAATTTAGCATAGTTCAAAACTCACTCCCTCATTTGCTGAACCACTTAATCCTATTAGGTTAGAAGGGAGGTTGGAGCCTGTCACAGCTGACACCAGTGGAAGGCAGGGTACATCTTGAACAGCTTGACAGACCATCGCAGGGCAACACACATGACCATTCACACTCAGACCTAGGGTCAATCTGGAAGAGCCAGTTAGCCTAAAGTGCATGTCATTGTACTGTGGGAGGAGTACCCGGAGGATCCCGGAGTACCCACAGAAAGCCTACACAAACACGAGCAGAACATGCAAACCCCACACAGAAATGCCCTCACCGAACTCCCCACGCCTAGGGGAAATTTGTAACCACCAAGTAGCCTAATGTGCATGCTTTTTAACTGTGAAGGGTAACCAGAGTATCTGGTGGAAAACAAGGTATGCATGGGGAAAACATGCAAGCTCCACACTGAAATGCCCCAAGCCTGGGGATTGAACCCTGGAACTTCTTGCTGTGAGGCGGACAATTCTGTTAGGATTGCAGGGAATATGGTCATATAATCTAATATATAATCTAAATTTAATATTAATAATATAAATATAATCACAGCAGACACTGGGCAAACGCGAACCCTCGCAGGACCAACACTGGACTGTGCGAGGAAACTGGAGTACCCAGAAATAACCCATGGAAGCATAGGGAGAACATGCAAACTTCACACAGAAACCCTCAAGCCGAGAGCAGAACATGAACCTTTTTGCTTTTTTGGGAGTATCTGGATTCATTTCTCTTTGACCAAATGACCAATGTTTGCAAACCGATGACAGTCTCAGTGTGCAGTGATGATTATACACTTAACAAAATGAAAATAAATCAGAAACTAAGCACAATTCAATTATTTATTTAATGTAATATTGGATCATATATATATATATATATATATATATATATATATATATATATATATATATATATATATATATAGTGCCTTGCAAAAGTATTTACCCCCTTGGCTTTTTACTTAATTTGTTACATTACAACCTGTAATTTAAATTTTTAGTGATGGATCTGCTCAAAATAGTCTAAGCTGGTGAAGTGAAATGAGATACATATATATAACAAAAAAAAAATAAAAAAATCTGAAAATTGGCATGAGCATATGGATTCACCCCCTTTGCTATGAAGTCCCTCAAAAGTTCTGGTGCAACCAGTTACCTTCAGAAGACACATAAGTATCGAAATGATGCACCTTTTCTGAAAGGCCCCAGAGGCTGTAACGCCACCAAGCAAGAGGCATTACACCATGAAGACCAAGGAGCTCTCCAATCAAGTCAGGGACAAAGTTGATGAAAAAAACAAATCGTGTTTGGGTTATATAAAATATCCAAATCTTTGATGATCCCTTGGAGCACCATCCAATCCATCATCTTCAAATGGAAAGGACATGGTACCACAACAAACTTGTCAAGAGAGGGCTGCCCCCCAAAACTCACAGGCAAGGAGGGTTTTGCTGAGGTACACATGCTACGTCTTGGATGTTGGTGATCCTGACTCTCCTGATCTTCCTGATCCTTCTGCTCTGTGAGTCCGGTGGTCTGTCCTGGTGTGCTGATGCTGGCTGGAGTTCTCATCTTGGAAGCCCCTCATTCCTACTGATGAAGATCCGTATGGGTTTAGATCTGCACTCAGTGACTGTAAAGAAGACTTTTCGCTGCTGGTGATATAAACTCTCTTGCTGCAATTATTTAGGACTTACAGTTGTGGTATAACCAACCGGACTATGTTGGATGGTAATGAAATTTTTCTTATATGGTTCGTATTTTATGGTTTTGCCCAAATGTGGATGGGTTTCCCTTTTGAGCCTGGTTCCTTTCAAGGTTTCTTTGTCAACTAAGGGAGTTTTTCCTTACCACTGTCGCTGGGGGTTGTATAGGGGGTTTTAGAAAATTCTTAGATCTTTCCCTAAATTCATTTTACTATGTAAAGCTGCTTTGTGACAATGTCAAATATAAAAAGTGCATATATTTATTTATACATTTATACAAATAAAACTGAATTGAATTGAATTAAAGCACAGAGACCAAAGGTAACCCAGAAGTAGCTGCAGAGTTCCACAGCAGTGTGTGATGTATCTGTTCAGGGGACCACATTACGCAGTACACTCCATAGAGCTGGGCTTTTGAATACTGGGGGTTTGAATACTTTTGCAAGGCACTGTATATAGATATATGTATATGATATCTATTTTTTAACACGCTTAATCCTAATTAGGGTTGCAGGGAGGCTAGCACCGATCTCAGCCGACTCTGGGTAAGGGCAGGGCTCACCAAGAATTTGTAGGGCACACATAAAACCAATCACACTCACTTGTGGGAGGAAACTGGAGTACCCGTATGAAACCCACGCAAGCACGGAAAGAACATGCAACCTCCACACAGAAACACCTCAAGCCTGGGAACCAAACCCATATTTTTATGGATGCACAAGTATTAAATTTTAACAAAAATATTTACATTGGACAATAAAGGCATGTATTGCCACCTTACAGATGCATATATGAACACCTGAGTGTTTCTCACTCATCACAGAACCTCAGTCATAAAGTTGCCCAACCAGATTGCTGTTGTACTTGAGGTCATATCTCTGGAGAACTGCTAAAACAATTCGTGCACAATGCCATTATAATAATATCTCAGAACCAGTGATAGCATTAACGTCCAGCAGTCATACCTCTTTTAGGATTTAAGAGAGCAGAACAGTGGCTTAGTGGTGAACACTCTCACCTCACAACCAAGAAGGGCCGTTCTGTGTGTTTGTATCTTCTCCTGTACACCTGTGTAGGTTTTCTCCTACTGTCCAAATACATGCACAAAATATTACCTGGCTTCTCCAAGATGCCCAGAAGACTGAATGCGAGTGTAAAGGGTTGTTAGTGTCTGTGTTCACCCTGCAATACACTGGCAACTTGTTCGTGGTGTAACTCCTCCTGCCTGGTATCATCTGCAATTGGCTCCAGCTTTCCCTGCAACATTGATGGATAAACGGTGCAGATAATGGTGGGATGTTTAGCATTTTTGTCCCTTCAAGCTAATAAAGAAGGATTGAGCAAATTCAAAGATCCAGCACAAAATGACATATACTCTTCAATAAATAGGTAAAAGAAACTTGTTCTGTTAACTGTTTATTCTTGTCTTAAACACAAAGTTGTGGTACATATAATTGCCTGTTAATTCAGTTTTTATTTTTTACTTCACTTTAAAAAGTGGGAATATAAAAGTTTCTGTAGAATATATATAAATTATGCGCTGAAGACAAGGTGGATGTTGGTGAATACTCAGTACAGCAATTTCCACCCAACCTGAGGTGAAGATATACTTTATACGAAGATAAAACGAGCAAACTATGATACCATGTTTGGTTATTTTTGAAGGTTTTTATTGGGGTTTTCAGGTCATCATAATGCTCATGTGGACTCAATTGTGACATCCTTAGAAACTCGTTGGGTTATCGTAAACACTAGATGATTTTACAAACAAGATTATAGCGTTTATTTTTCCTTTTTTTAAAGCATGACATTAGACATGCTGTACTTGGAGTTGTGAGTTAATAAAATAAATCAATGAATAAACATACAATAAAAAATGTGCATTTCTTTTGCTGAGGTTTCCCTATAGTATACGGTATACGTCCTATTGAATAATTTATTCAGCAACATCCAACTCACCTTCAACAAATAATTGGTAATTATCCAGTGCTACCAAACCAATCAGATTGTGATCATGTTCCCATGTAGTAAATACTATACACCAGCAAATATAATATATAGATATAGTCCCTGCCTGAAAGCGGAGCTCCCGGTAAATATCTTTTGATTCTGTCATCTATTACAGAATGCTGGTCCTGATTTTCTTAAATTATGGGTATCCCTTGTTTCATTGCTTTATACTTTATGAACATGCGCGACAATTCTTTAGCAAGATCCATACCAGGGATGACATAATTCTTAAAGAAATTGTGAGAAAGTTTCTCTTTTTCTTTTTTAAGATGCTCAATCTCCTGCTCCATCAGCTGTGTTTTCTCACTGAACCCTTTCTGTATGAGTTGGTTCTGTTCGGCTAGTTTACTCTCCAGCGCTCTGTCCAGCTCCTGCTGCTGCTGGACCTTCTCCTCCTCAAACTTCTTCTCCATCTGCTGTACTCGTTGCTCATGATGCACTTTTTGGTCCTGCATCAGTTGTTCCATCTCCTTCTTTCTCTCCTGTTCTACTTTACACTGCTGCTCAATCAGAGCTGCTTGTTCTCTCTCCTCTGTGCATCACCAAAAGGGCCAAGCAGGAAGAAGGGCAGAGGAAAAAAGTGAAAGTATGAAAAGTATTATATTGTCAGGCTATATGTTCTTATGTTCAAGAAAGTTTAAATCATTATCACATTATATATAAAACTGCTCTACTTGGGAAAAGTGAAGAAAATGTACAAACATTTAGTGCCTCTTCTACCTCCAGAAGACGAGAATAATGATTTAAAAGAATCTATTCAATAAGAATCATTTCATTATTCAATCAACTCGAATAAATTACTTCATTCACAAGGCCGTGTTCAGTAATTAAATTTAATTTCTGTAACATTCACACTATTTTCTAATGTACAGTAACATATGATCAGTGATGTGGTTCTAACCAGTTTACCTTGAATTCTTCTCTCACTTTCAGTCAGTTGCTCATCAGTCTGGAGAATTAGATTTGCTTCCACACTTTTTTCACTTAGAAACCTCTCTAACACCTTCTCAGCCTTTACACACACACACACACACACACACACACACACACACACACACACACACACACACACACACACACACACACACACAGGCAGATAGTGAGGCAGACCTGTATTAGAGAGGAGCTGGATATCCTGTTTGATTATACAGTTGATTAAATGTTGAGAAAATACCAGGATTTTAATGATTTCTGTAAACTGGTGCAGAATCATTTTACATTTCAGTCTTGCAAAAAATAAGAATTTGGTGCAGAAGTCTCATATGATTTATTATTTATGGGTTTATTCTCCCACTGAAATTATTAATGCATTGGTGTGGAAGGTCCCAAAATGTCTTAATTCACCAAGATCAAGTCCTCTTCACCTCCTGCTGGTGATCACAGTTTGTCTACAACTGGCATGATCTCTCTGCCAACATTAAAAGATTTATTTAACAAAACGTATATGACTGACCAACACAGTGTACAATAAAAAGTCCCAGGAGCTCAGGGCAGGTCTGAGAAAACTACTGAAGATTCCAGGACAATCAATACAAATTTTTTTACATAAGTGCAAGTTATTGGAAAGTGTAGTATCTTTGTCTTCACATCCCAGGAGCAACCGAAGCACAGAGTCACCATGAACTCGAACAGCAAGGCCACTCTCTACAGACAGGAGCTTTTTACATCACTGTAGACTCAGAGGTTACAGTCCAAGAAAGAAACCCCTGCTCCAAAAAATGCCTTTAAACTAAGGTTTACTGCAACAATACGTTTTCTGAACAGAAAGTACGAACCCTCATTGTTTTGTTATTGGTTATTGGTAAACCAGATGTTCTAGAAAGAGCAGCATCACATCCTGTCTCCGGGATTCGATGTTTACATCGGTATTTTTTCTTACCTGCATTCCTTTGTTGGGCTGCTTGTGGTACTGAATGATGACATTGTCTCTGTGTGTGCAGTAGAGTTTATATCCTCCAGGCTTTGCATACTCTCCCCGCTGCACACACTCATTCATCTCCTTGCATAGATCAGACAGAATCACCTGGCACTTTGATTCTGATGCCTCCATGTTCTTCTCAATTAGACCAGCAAAGCACTTATCAATGGCTTCCTGAAAACACACAAACACACACATGCCATTAAATCCACCTGCCTATTATTGTGTGGGTCCTATGTGTGTTGCCAGTTGGCTCTAACCGATCAGTGCATGAACTCCTCGTGACCTCTGAGCGCGTGCTGTGGTATCTGACACCAGTCATTTGCAGTCATTAGTAGCTGTAAGGTGCAAGGTATGGTCTACACCAGGGGTCACCAACCTTTTTGAAACTGAGAGCTACTTCATGGGTACTGAGTCATACGAAGAGCTACCAGTTTGATCGGCTCTCCATGATACTCATCTATATGAAGACCCTGATCACATTAATGATTTCTCACAATAATTATCAACAATAAAAATCAAATTTTTATTTTAGACGCAGCTCACTAGTGAGTCGTGCTATTTTTAGAACCGGCCTGCGGGCGACTCATGTGGTCCTTGGGGGCGACCTGGTGCCCGCGGGCACCGTGCTGGGGACCCATGTTCTACACGGTATGAAATTGATTGTATTTATCAGATGGGATCCCGTTAGGAAACACCATTCCCATAAAAGGGTCTACTTGGTCTGGAACAGTATTTGGTCAATAATACGTGTCAAACAGAAATTCACATGATTTCTATGACCCAAGGTTTCCTAAATGTGTAATGTAAAGTCATTAAGCCAGAAATGATTCATTTTGAGTTACTGGTACCATTTTGTAGCTAATATCCTAAGCTTTAAAATGATTCCAAATATTCCAGGAATTTTCAGCCTTTTAAACAACTTTGGAGAAAATCACGTTTAAAGTATTTAATATCTTCCCACTTAATACCCACTTTGCTGTGATGGGTCACAAATGGCAAAGCAGACAGTCTGGGCTGTGTGTTCTTCTGTGGGATCAGATCACGTGGGCTAGCCTTCAGTTCCTGCATATGTGAGCCCTCAGTATTCGTGAATCTGTTCCTCGCTCACAGATATATTCAGTTGTTCCGGTCAAGGCTCAGCAACATTAAATAACAATAAAGTGACGTCAGTTGATGACCTGAACTTACATTTTCACTCTTTCTCAGGATCCTAAATCAGGTAAAGTCTGAGCGGGGAGGGTGGGGGTGTCTAAAACCAAACACGTGGGAATTTCTTTATTTGAACTGAAATACGTGTGTGTGCGTGTGCTTGCGTGCTCGCGTGTGTGCTCATGTGTGTGCGTGTGTGCATGTGCGCTTGTGTGTGTGTGCACGTGTGAGTGTGCTTGGGTGTATGTGCACGTTTGTCCATGTGAGTGTGAGCGCGTGTGTGTGCGTGTGCTTGTACATGAACGTGCAGAATGTGCGCGTGTGCGCGCGTGTGTGTGCGCGCTTGATTGTGTGTATCTGTCCAAAACTCACCATCAGTTTTCTGAAGTATTCTCCGTCCTTGTCTTTAAAGGAGCGCTTCATAAACTCAGCGCTGGCCTTGTTGCTGTTTTTCTGGTGTTCAGCAGTAATTTCACTCAAACTGACCGGAAACAAACTTGTCACCTGCAGGAACATTTCAATTAGGATTTTGTGGAATTTTAGGAGTGCACCGTGTAAATACCTAACATGAAGATACTGCCAAGGGCTACAATCCAACATATCGCCCTCCTAAATCTTATTCTCTCTAATTTAAACAAAATGTTATGGGGGTTTTACAGTCATGTCAGAGGCGCATCGACAAGGTGCACAACTATCACCCAGGTTCAAATCCAGGTTGGTGACGCAGCCACCCTCAGCCAGGAGTCATTAGGAGCCAATTGGCCAAGCTCTCATGTGGCAGGATACGTTCACCTTCATGTTACTCAACGCGATCACCAGCCAGTCACGAGTGTGAGCTCAGGTGTATGAGGGGATGGATAAAGCTTTTATAGAGTTATAAACTTTATTTTATTAAGTGCTGTGAATCTTTATGGCAAGCTTTATTTTAAAGGTGTAATTATGTATTCATATTTGGTTACATCCTGTGTGTGTGTGTGTGTGTGTGTGTGTGTGTGTTATACCTGTTCCATCTCTTTCTGGTACAGTTGAATCCCCTCCTGCACAGCTGCCTGGTTTTCAATCCTTGCCATTACGACCACAGCATTCTCCAAACAAGGAACTTTCCCAGTAGAGATCGTCTCCACGTACGCCTTCACGAGGTGACCCAACACTGTCAACACACACACACACACACACACACACACACACACACACACACACACACGTACACACAGTTACAGCACAGAGAACTGTAGAAAAAATCTAAGAGAAGAAAGATTATTTAACTTCTGTGTCTCTCCTCTGTTCCTATGATTTACTATATTAGGTGTGAGTGTGTGTGAGTGTGTGTGAGTTTTTTGTTAAACCCAGCAGATGTTTCTGGTTCTCAAGATACTGCTTCTGTGACCATGAAAAGAACCGAATGTGCTTAGGGAGTTGTACAAGAGATAATTATCATTATTAGAACTGCAGTGTGTGCTAACTGTGATTACACCCAACACCGACTCCCCACCACTTCTCACTCTGTCTGAAATTATAAAAGCAATAACTGAGAAAGGGGAGGCACCTCTCTCATAACCATGCTGAGTGTGTGTTGATACGGATTATTAATAAAGAGTAAGTAATGTAGTGCTCACTTCTCCCTGTGACTCTGTATCCTCCCTTTACTGTTTTAACTTTGCTCTTTGTAAAAACATAGTCACAGAAGCGATTTGTGGTCTTCAGAAAATCAGGCCAAATTTCACTCTCGTCCAGGCTCTCCAGCTGAACCATTTTATCTTGAGAGGCAGGAAACGGGAAAACAAAGCACTTCCGGCTTGGAAAATAATTCCGAATACACTGCCTTGGAAGATTGTAGTTGGTGTCCTTCTTATTGAGACCTGCAGTAGAGAAATATACCAGTTAATATTCACAGATCACAAATATTTACATTGAAGTTCAGTACACAATTCAAAGTGAGTGGGAGGAAACTGGAGCAGGAGACTAAAGGAAACTAAGACTGTAACCTAAGAACTGAACTGGGAACTATCATGTAATCTAAAGAACGTCAGGTTCTTCCTTTATCAAACCTATAAAAGGGAAATATTATGCCGTTTCAACTTTTTTGCTCAATAAATGTTGTTTGTGTTGAATAGTTGTGTTAGACGAAGCCAGAGTGTTAAATAACAAGGCCGGCGCTCGTTCTCTCTCTGGACAGTTTGGGTTGGCTGTAAACACTGGTCTTCTCCCACTGCCCCTCCCAATGCACAGTGAGCTCTCCCCCCATCCCATTCTGCATCGCAGTGCAGTGAGTGACGAGCTTTTAGGTGTCACGGTGCCTAAGAAGTGCTTTTAAACCTTGTTTCATTTTCACACAGAGAAAACTACAAAGCAACCGTGGGTAGTTATTTTTTCCAGGTCAGCAAAAAAAAAAACCCTGTGTATACATGCAAACAATATACACATAACAATGCGAAATATACCGCTGGATTTGCTGCTCGACCCGACGCTGTCCGGACTAGAGGGGGTGTGGAGGAGTCAGATGCGTGGGCTGTAAGTTACGTTATTATAGTGTATTGTCTGTGAATATTGTGTGGAAAGCATCTGTTAATGCTGTGAACACAGTGTCAGTACAGACAGTGTACACACACGCAGCAAAGCATTTCTGCAGAGTTAATGTTGATGAGCACACGCGACAGGTAATGGTTACTTACACATATACAGTATGATACACACAAGAACATGCATTACGACAAGTACTGCACTGTTATTTCCACTGTCTGTTCAACCACGGAGATGTGTGACACCAACACATGTTACATGGCTGTAGGGTAATTTTCATGTACGGTGACTCTACACCACACATACACCACATGTATTTCTCTACACCATACATTTTCCACTTCTGTTTGCATCTTCGTGAGCTATGTGCGCACCCACACGTGCACATAGCAGCGATAATATCTTGCATAGGGCTGTAAGACTAACATGTTTATTTAAATGCTTCATTTATCCCAGAAAAAATATAACACATTAAACATTAACTCTGATTAATTGCATTCTTTGGAGCCTCTGAATCAGGGCCTTGTGCAAAATCAGAATGCAAAATGAGGGAAGTGGAATATTTACGCTTTAATGGTTATCCCCAAATGACTCTTTGCTCCATATAGAAATGAACAATATAAAGAACTCAAGCCTCCTGCTATAAGGACTCGTCAGAATTTTAGCCCTGATGTAATTTTGTACCTTTCTTCAGTTGTAGTGCAAACTCCAGGTATTGATCCTCAGTCACTTGCCCCTGTGACTCAATCACCAGCTCCAGTGAAAAATCACGCACAGTCCAGATAAAGTTAGGAAAAAACCGCACAAACTGAGAATCGTCCTCCTCTTCCTCCTCCTCAGCTGCTCTGGATGCAGGTGATTTTATCTTAATCTGCTCTGCGAGTTCAGTGACATAGCTACAGGATGCTAAGGAATTATCACAGACTCAGAAATAGTACTGACTAAAGGACTTGATCCATATATAGGCCCTTGAACTTTGTTCATTCATTCATTCATTCATTCATTCATTTTCTGAAGCGCTTATTCCTAATAAGGGTCATGGGGAGGCTGGCGCCCATCTCAGCCGCCAGGGCCATCGCAGGCCAGAAACACGCTGACGGCAATTCAGCCTCCTCTTTACTAGACACGAGAGACATGGCCGGTATTTGATAACACAGTTCACAGTTCAAATACATATAATTTCATTTGTTTCAGGTTAATAAGAAAAAACTTATCTTAAATATCATGAACAGCGAGACCTCGTTTTTTGAAGTTGGATAAATATGAGCAGAGAAATCTTTCTCCTTTTTGGTTGTATTGCAAACCAATGCAATTTAAAAAGGAAAAACTGTAACCGATGGTGGTTTTGGCAGGTTCAGGGAAGAGGCTGTAAAAGCACTGTTTTGAAATTTTTCAAATTTAAGATCATATTAATAATCTCAACAAAGTTTCTGTCTATATCCTGCAACCCAGAAGGTATGTGCACTTTGTGAAGCACTGAAAAATCATTGTGACATTGCATATAAAGTGTGCATGAACAAATGCATGGATTTCGCATGTTAATGTAATTAAGGATACTGTAGTTTTTCCACTGCTGTGTTGTCAATGGTTCCACGGCTGTTGTAGACCAGAGTGCTGCTCAGAAGAATGGCTAAACAGAAGATCCAGGCATCGTTTTTAGAATCTCCCTAAAATAAAACACACATCACAGTTATGCACACACGAGTGTGTAACATATTCTGTTATACCACAGTGCTTAAACGTAGATCACTGTGGCTTAATCAGGCCTCACATGAGGAAGTTTTCATGGGGGTGTGGTTATACTGTGAGCAGGATGTAAAAATGAGGTTGTGAAAACGCTGGTTCAGTTTAAACAGGGTAGACGTGCTGTACAACTGAACATGAACATGATGTTAGACCACCATCACAAACAGCTACTGAATCGTGAAACTTTTAAATACGGTTTAAAAAGGCTGCAAAAGTAAACACAGAAGCTACAAGGCAGCTAGGCAGTGATACATGTTTCTGAAAACCACTATGACATTTTCAAATGTTTAAAAAATCTCATGGTTAACGGCGCTCAGGGCAGTTGATGGTGAACACCATCACGGAGTCAAGTCTAGGTCACGGTTTGAAACCACACTGAATCGCCGTCAACATTCAAAGGCCTCCCATGAAAGGAGCATGACATTCCATTATAAAATTTAAAGATTCATTTACAGAAATAGGACCTTTTTGTGTTTATAAAGTTCTTTTATAAAATTCGTTTCCAATGTTTAAAGTATATCTTTTCTTTTCCCAATGTCTTTTTCTGACCTTAATTTTTGGGTGTAGGCTACAATAGATAAAATACCCGACTGCAGATCAATCAGAATGCCATTATTACCGATATATTTTTAACATACTTTACCAAAAGCAAGTAAAAAATATACAAGTTGCATCCATCCATCCACCCATGATCGATACCATTTACCTGTCAGGGTCGCAGGGAAGCCGGAGCCAAACACAAATGACTTCATATATAATGAGGGCTACATACTTGGTGTTGCTATGGAATTTGTGTTCTCACCTTGTCAACATCCCCCAATCCCTCAGTGTCCAACAGCACAAGAGTTTGATTAGCATGGGGGTGTGGCACACACCACATCCAAATACCCTTCGTCTTCGACTCAATTGTGCTACCCAGAGCAAAGCCTGCAAACGTCCAGAATTGTCGTAAAGACTGTCATTTAATAACCAAAAAAAGTTTCATATTCTAGATATGTAGATTCTGCTCGTCCATCACAACTGTAATGTAAAGATAATGGTTTTAAAAACAGCTCACCAGTTTGTTTTCCTGCCAGGCGGTTCATGAGGTAAGACTTTCCTGTACGATAGAGTCCCACCACAGACACCACCACCACTGGCTGATTAATCCTGGACAGGTACGCAATGGCGCCATCATTCACACTTAGTGATCCATCCACATTTTTTACCAAACAAATGGGTTCTGGCATTGCGCTACACATGATGCTGTCAGGCTCTGTCTTAGGAACACATGAGGACACACAAGACACACAAGAACCCATGAGAACCCATGCTCAGTGTAAGCTTATGGGGCAGCAGTGGCCCGGTGGTAGGGTGCTGGATTACTGATCCTATCAAGCCCCACTATCAACGGGTTGAGAGGAGTGTAAAAGAACCATTGCTGATTGTCGTTAAGAGTAGCTGCATAGCCGTCAGCATGTTTCTGCCCTACGATGGCCTGACGAGCCGTCCAGAGTGTACTCCGCCCTCGCCCGAGTTGGCCGAGATGGGCGCCAGCCTCCCCGCCACCCTAATTAGGATTAAATGGTTCAGAAAATGACTGATGATGAATGATTAAGCTTATATCCAATCACTACAGACATGAGTGTTACATGTTATTGTTAAGAGCAGTTATTGTTATTGGTACGTGTTATTGTTACTGTTATATGCTATTGTTATGTATTATAGTTATGTGTTATTGTAATAATTATGTGCTATTGTTACAGTTATGTGTGTGTTACTGTTATAGTTATGTGTTATTATTACAGTTATTGTTATTTTTATTGTTATTGGTACGTGTTATGGTTATGTGTTATTGTTTATTTTTATTGTTATTGGTATGTGTTATGGTTATGTGTTATTGTTATTTTTATTGTTATTGGTACGTGTTATGGTTATGTGTTATTGTTTATTGTTATTGTTATGTGTTATGGTTATGTGTTATTGTTTATTCTTATTGTTATTGGTACGTGTTATGGTTATGTGTTATTGTTATTTTTATTGTTATTGGTACGTGTTATGGTTATGTGTTATTCTTACGTGTCATTGTTATTGGTTTGCTTTTTATTAATTTCATGAGTTCCGTCCCCTGTGGTTTGGTGTTACCAAGCCTGTGTTCCCTCAGCGGTCTTCAGTAATAATTTAGGGTTGTTTACAGGCCTAGTTCTTATTTGTTCATAAGTTTTCACATTTTTATGGTAAATAAAGCCAGTTGCTGTTTCCTTTCTGCATCAGTGCTCGGTCCCTAACATCAACCTCACATTCATTCTCTAAAACGTCAGCAAGAAATCAGTTCAGAGAAATCAAAGCCCAATGGTGTTCATGTCCATAATGATTACACACAAACTTCTCTCTGCAACTATAAATCTTTCTGTTTTAAACAAGAGAGTCATTTTAACTGAGTGTAATATATCTACTGAAATTCTCTTTACATGCTGACAGCAAGAGAAAATAATCAAATACATAACACTTTAATCTGTGGTGGCTGCTTGGCTGTAAAAATCATTTCATTTGGTTGGATGAGGAACGAGGTAGCTGGCTATGACCACCACACATCATGTCCTGAAATTTCCTCTTAATGCTCATGTGGATTCATCCTCCAGAGGTCATCAGGCAGTGCAGGAACTTTTCCTTCTCAAGCTGTTAAATCAGTTTCTAAACTACTAAACATGTAAAAACTACACAACACTAGTGCAGTTACAGGACAGACAAACATACATCCTGAAAACCCCACACTGAGCAACTCCCAGCATTCAGAACTCTGAACTGGTTAATCAAGTCCAGTTCTGGTTTCTGATTTCATGAATAAAGAAAAAAAAAGTTCTTTCTGCAACGGTGCATTACCAGTAACTCAGAACCTGTTCCCATCTCAGATTAGTGTTTATTCAAGACAAACTGAAGGGAAATCCTTTCCATTTAAATAAACACAAACACAACAAATAACCACTGAGCCAAGAACAAAGCTCCAACTCACTCCCACTTCAGCTCAGATTCACTAGAGATTTTATTATGGGGTATAAATGCACCAGTCAGGAAAAAATCACAAAGATCCCAAAACTCAGTAGTTGATGATTATTAATATTTACTGTTGAATAGAACAGAAACTCTTACCACCGCTGTCCTTCCACTGGATCTGCTGCAATCCGTGTGCTGTTTAATACCAGGAGGATTTTACCCCGAGTGAAAGTGAAAGAGTCCACAGGCATCAATATATATACACCCCCCCCCCCCCCCCCCCCCCCCACACACACACAC
>JAOUQZ010057384.1:0-10000 GCA_028564935.1 Neosilurus hyrtlii
TATATATATATATATATACACACACACACACACACACACACACACACACACACACACACACACACACACACACACACGGCTTTCAAATTATTTTCCCTCATGAGGTGTTCTAACCATGTCAGATCAGAGCATAATTACCTGGAAGAGGTTTATAATCATTAAACCTGGGGTTTTATTATCAATTTTGGACACGTGTAATAGACTAGACTCAACTTTCCCACTCAGGCTGATAAGAGAAAATCAGAAGGATATCAGTGGAGAGGTTATGTAGGAAATCCAAGTTGAACTAGTGATTCTGGAAAAAGTAAATAACTCACAGTTCATAGTTCAAATAAAAGTTTCATTGAATGAACAGAATAGATTACTGCATAGCCTATATAAATTTTCCCCGCCATATTCTCCTTTTCTTCTCCCCTCTGCACGTTGCTCTCAAGCCCTGGGTTTACACTGGGGCACGATGTCTGATTAATAAAAGCGGAAAGCTCCATGATTAATTAGCACGATTGGGGTATAAAAAGGAGGCAGCTCTCATCCTTGAAGGAATCCAAGTTCATCAAGATCCCCTATGATGGTGTGTTAAGGTTTATAAGATCTGTTAAACTGTACTGCGATCTTCCACCATTTCTGCATTCAGGAATTACACGATTAGTGTCAAATCATAATACATCATAATAATCACCGGGATGAGCAAGTGATCAAATATATTTTTATAATAGAACATGTGTGCGAGAGGGTAGGAGGCATGCTGCGTGTAGGAAAGATACAGTTTTTTCTTTTGAAAATGAAAGTGAGATGGAAATCCAGCCGGCATAATTTAAAAGCCCTGCTTATAGTATATATGTCAAATAAATAAATGAAATTATAGGAAAGTAGAAAAGAGTGAGTATGTAGATCTAATAAATAATAATAGATCTTATTAGGAAATCAGGAAACTCAATTCTTAATCAGGACACTAATAATAATACACCATTAATTACGCAGGATGGTAATCTAGATCTAATTCAACCTCTAGCTCTAGGTAACCTCTAGTACTTAGGCTTTATTTGTTAAGAGAAACTGCTAAGAATCAGAACAAAGCATACAACACCATTTGACTTGACTATTCTGTGGAAAATGGTGCTGAAGTTCTGACGCGCATTTCTCCCTGCACTCGTCTGCCGAGGGGAGGGAAGGATTGCAAATAAGTTATTGCGAAGATAATGGGACATAAGGGAAATTTAATCTTTCAACACCTTACTGGAAGATCTAGTCAAAAACCAAGTTTAAGATATGTTAAAAAAAACACTTGCAAGTTTTGTTTAACCTAAACATCCACTTCTGAAAGTGGGCAGGGGCTTTTAAGGCATCTGTCTATTTTCCACCATTTAGAATATCTGGCGTTTGGAAAGAGTAGGCCACTGAGTTGCCATGAACGTGTTTCTGCCCTGCGATGGCCTGGCGAGCTGTCCAGGGTGTACTCTGCCCTCGCCCAGAGATGGCTGAGATGGGCACCAGCCTCCCCGCGACCCTAATTAGGATTAAGCGGTTCAGAAAATGAACAAACTGAATGAAGGGTTCACAAATTTTTAATCACCACTGTTAATTAAGATGCGACACCTAAATCAGCACTTAGTACCTAATCTACTGAAGAAAGACAACATTACTGACAAATTGTAAACAGGTTTACAACATTAGCAACATCAATACTGTATCAACATATATCAATAATTTAGGATATTACTGTCATTAGTAATTAGATAGTTGAATTATTTCAGGTTGAACATGGTCATAAATGTTATAAATACCTGGGTTGAAATCACCGTCAGAGAATGAGTACAGGGTCACCATGCCGAGGCGTCTTCTGCTTTCTCTCTTTTCTCGAAGGATCTGCTGGAAGGTTCTCAGGCACTTCAACCTACGAACCTCTCGTTCACTCAGTTCTACAGGGGGGTCTTCAGGGTGGCCTCCATCCTGTTCTCCATATTCTGCTTGCATTCCTGTGGGTTCCTCTGAGGTTTTTTGTTTGTCCTCTTCAGTTGACTGAGAGACAGAGGGTGATTCAGTGGTCAGCCAGTCAGAGCTGGTGATCACAGTAGCATGTAATGTTGTATTACTAGGAAGCTCCGTTTCTGATGAGGGCATTGTATCTAAAGTTTCTGTAGGCTGTATGCTGATTTCAACAGACTCTGGTATGGTGTAACAAGGGTTTGATAAAGTTGAGATGGACTCGTTTAGCTCCACATGGTCAGGATCTGGTATGTATCCTTGAGATGGTGCTGAAATGTTTGTGTTTTGAATTTCTGCTTCAAGAGTCGCAACACAAAGTGGTTCCATCTGCTGCACTTCCTGGTGACTGAGTGACTGTGAGGAAGATTCCGTCAAGTCTTCCCCTGCTTGAGGCTCACTCAAGGTATCAGCTTTATCCCCTACTGAGGTTGCTCCACCTGCCTCAAGCTTCTTTAGTGCCATCTTCAGTGCAGATTTAAAATCCAGCACTGCCCTACCAAACTTCTTAACATTAAACCCTGCATTGTTGCTTTCATCGGCATCCAGTCCCCGTTCAAGGACATATTCTTTGTAGCTTGTTGCATATCCCTGTTTTACCAGACCAGTGGCATTCTCTCTAGAGTCCATTTTCAAAGCAGTGAGTGCGTAGCTCTCAGATGATGAGTATGTAGTATCTTCTTCACAACCAGCAGCAGTAAAGTTATGCCTTGGTGTTGACGGTTGTGTTTTTTGATAGCCAAAAGTTCTGGAATGCTCAGGAATACCTACAAAATTACTCTGCTCTACAGCTGATCTCTCAGGATGTCCATCCACCCTGCATGGATTTGGTTTATTTTTATTTCCATGCCACTCATCCCTACTGCATGTGCTAGCAGGAGAATTATAGTGTGGATTGGAAGAGACTGAAATTCGCCCTGATATTGATTCCTCCAGTTCAGTACAAGCCCCTTCATCTCTCAAAATGTCCCAGGTATCTACCTCCCCAGTGTTTTCTTCAAAACTGACTTGTCTTGAGTATAGATCTTCTTCACTCCATCTCATCTCCCCACCCCCACTATGTAAAAGCCTAGTTTGATCCCAGTTCTGTACCTCATCTGTATTACGCACCACCCCAGAAGAATGTCTCTCCTGGTCAGAATCAGACTTGGAACTCTGACCTGAAGAAAGGGAGCTAGTACTAATACAGTCTTGACCATCTTGAAGTTCAAGGTAGTCAAGGCTTTGCTGTCTTCTTACCATGTTTGGGGGTATATCTGAGCTAAGTCCAGCCATACCATGCCCAAATGGATCATGCAAAGTATTGTTAGTACTGGTAAATTTAGATGCTCTACACAAGTCTTTTTCATGCCTCAGGGAACAAGTTTGTTTGCACTGTTTATCAAACTCTTTATACCCTGCTTGCATGCCACAGCTCATACATTCTACAGTATGAAGTTTGTCACAGGTCTCGCTGAAAGGATTGTCAGACTGATGATGTTCATGCTTGGACCCTGCTCCAGGCCAAGTCTCTACACCAGACCTGGTACCTGAGCGAATGCCTTCAATCTCCATTAAAACTGCATCAACACAGCTGGACACTTCTTCAACAGACCCATGGACAGAAGACAGATACTCCCTTAGGTCTGAAATTTCCTCCTGGATTTTATTGATGCCCCTTAATTCCTTCAGTATATGCTCAATAATGGCACTAGATTCCTCCTCTTCAACTATGTCCTCATCTTCCTCCACAATCTTGTCCTGCATCACCATGTTAAACTGGTAAAGTAGGTCTTTTTGACATGACGATGTCCCACCAGCAATCCCTCTGCCATAAGCAAACTCGGGCCTACTGACATCCTGAGTTGTGTGTGACTCTGTTGGATTGTTGTGTTGCAAGGTGCAAGGGATTCGTATACCACCCTCTTGATTCAACTCAACCTCTCCTACACAACATGCCCCAGCAACACCACTGTGTTCTTTACCATTTGGGACTTGTGGAAGGTTACAAACCTCGACAGAAACTGTTCCCCTCCCAAAGCAACCCTGTAACTTTTGCATGTCCTCAGCCTCTTCTTGACCTTCCTCTTCGATTCCAGCATAGTAAAGTTGTGAAGCTGGGATAGAGTGATCAGTCAAGCCTTGTAGGAGACGGTGGATTTTCCCACGTAGCATGATGGCCACTCTTGGGTTCGGCTGCCTCCGCTTGTGAACTACTGGCTTGTTCTTGGATCGGCCGTACTGAGGGGCCCCAGCCCCTTCCTGGCCATTGTAGCGATTGCGTGAAAACATTTTTTAACTGGACAGATGCAGGGGCACCTCAAAGGTCCTCCTAATTACGATGTTGGGAGAACAATTCAAATTATTTACAATTCCAACAATGCTGATATTTATGAATTGGCTGATAGCAGTTTGTAGGATTAATCCATGTCTAAAAGAGAGGAAAAAAAATCACATTAAGGGTGTTAGGGTTTCATGGTAAGTCACAGTGTATGGTCAGATGGTCACCTCAGTGACTGTAGCTGAATGACTTTTAAATGCTTTTATAGGTACCAGCCTGTACAAATTTGACTGTTTGTTCCTTTCAACTCTTATTAAAGATGAATTGATTTCATGCATATTATCCCAATTCTTGTAATGATTACAACATTATGTAGCGCTTGCCCTGTGCATTTTGTGCCTTTTTCACAAGCAGTGTGTTTATATGCTGTTTGACAGTCTGCTCACAAATGGGAAGCATATGCCACAGCATGGGTGAATCAATAGATCTGACATATACTCACTGCCAACATACCAAATGCCAAATCGATGTGAAAACTCAGATGACTAAGCATTATATTTAAACTTTTCTGTTGTCACGGTAACCATATTTGTGTAAACAGAAGGCACACACACACACACACACACAAGGCAAAATATATAGATATAAATAGTGCAGTGCTTTCTCTTAGAATACAAACTTAAATTACACATTGAGACACAATGAGACAAACTTAGTGTACACTCAGGTCACCAAGTCATATTTCTGTATTTAATGTTGTCCTTGAATGAAATGTGTTTAGCTGTGCATAATACAGAAAAAAACATAAACTTCAACACGATGTAATGTGTATGATAGTTAGATCAAACTGAAGGACAATGGACTCATTACTGCTCTTGATCACATGCAACTGAGACATGCCTCTGTTGTTTACAAACAGAGCTTAATTTCACTTAACTCACTTATGTGTGTGTGTGTGTGTGTGTGTGTGTATATGTGTGTGTAAAAGAACAGACTAATTAAGCATCTTGAGTAGAAATGTACATAAAGCCTGAGGCTCATAAAAGACTCATCTGGCACTCTGAAGTGAACACAAATAGAAAATAATAGCCATCAATCAACTGCTGCGTACCTTTAAGGAGAAATTCTTTTGAACACTTCACGAACGCACATATGCACACACACACACACACACACACTCTCACACACACACACTCTCACTCACTCACTGTCTGTCACAGCAGATGTCACATCTCTCCTCAGACATGCGGCAATCATCAAATCTTTCTCCTCCTCTCACACATCATTCAACATGGGCAAAAGTTTTCATCTGGGAGACTTAAACACACACAAACACACACACGCATGCACGCACACACGCATGCACGCACGCACACACACACACACACACACACACACACACACACACACACACACATACATCGCCAGACTTGACATCTATACAAGTAACAAGCACATAAATTCAGTTTCTGACAGGAAGTGCACGCACACACAAACACAAACACACACACACACACACACACACACACACACACACTCAAAAACAAAAAACTTTATGAACTATTAGACCAGAATATTCCCCTTGACTCCATGGCAACATCAGACAAAAGGCAGCACACATGAAACAGAGGAGCTGAGCATTCAGCATCATACTGCTGTTTCACACAACTCTCTCTCTGTGTGTGTGTGTGTGTGTGTGTGTGTGTGTGTGTGTGTGTGTGTGTGTGTGTGTGTTATTTTATTTACTGTACTTTAATCTGCCACTAATAAATGCTGTATTGTGTTTCTATAGTACAGTAATCTAACAACACCTCCCTGAGTGTTTTATTCCACTTAAACCAAAGCACTTCACCCATATTTACTTACAGCTTTGCCTCTGACTTTTACAAAATGCTGACAGAGAGGAATGAAGACTCCTTCCATCAAGGTTTCATTATACCTTCCTCCCTTCAAGAAAACACATGATTTTTTTGTATTGGTTTATATGCTAGGGAGCATCTGCTGTGCCTGCCCTGTCAATCAGCTGTTGCTATAGAAACATTAAACATTGCACTTTGCACAGTACTGAAAAAGTTATCACAGTAAGGAAAGAGATTCATTTTGAAGATGCAATTTCACATGCAACCCCACCCTTGTCCAGAGTCGGCTGAGAGCCTCCCCAGGACCCTAATTAATCAAGCACGACTGGGTGGATAATTCGTAAATTTTGCATGCAGGTTTCCTATAGTGTGTAGGTATTCATAGGCTTGTCAGTTTCTTTGACCTTTGCATAATGACCTTGACCTTGTAAATTTTGCATGCGTGTTTCCTATGGTGTGTTGGCATAAATTGGCTGGTTAGATTTTCAGTTTGACCTCTGACCCTGTCCCAATGACCGTGACACCTTAAATTTTATCTGTTTTAATTCAAGAACTGCTGCTGAGACTGATGGGTTTTGCCACTTCTGAGAGCTATTTTTTTTGTTTGTTTATTTGTTTTGTTTCTTTTTTTTGCACATTGCAGGAAGTTTGATTCTTCGGTCTTGCTCACAGTAAGGGATGACTGGGGATGGTGTGTTTCTTACATCCAGCTATATTTCATTTCTAATGAATTCTATCATCATGTGCAGGCTGTTCACATGACACGTCCTCTCATAATCAGACATCACTCAAACTGAGTTATTTCATAATAATAGGAAACATAAATGTATTTCCATACTGTAAACTGTACGTACATGACATTTATAATGGGATTAAAAGTGTATCTATGCAGATATCTCACAGTGCACACCAATTCATTTCCACTCAGCTCTTCTGTAGCACTGTGCTGCTTTCAAACTCTACTGACATGGAAACTGTTGCCATGGAAACTTTACGCTACCTGTGAGCAGGTAGCCTTAAACAGTTCTATAGATATCTCCCCATAAACGCACCAATTATCAGTGTTCTGGTGCTGCTCTTTCCTTCAACTCAGAGTTGACAAAGAGACAGAATGTAGAGAAGAAGAATCACAGTGTTCTTGACTACAGGGTTGTCGATACTTTCCTGCATCTCAGCAACTTCCTCTAAAAATATGTCACTTCAGAATCACAGGCAGGATGAAAACAAAGAATAAGCAGACATGTCACGTAAACTTTCATGTCCCCTCTGCCAATGAACATTCAGAGATGCTGAAATGTTGGTCTGGCTTCTTTGATTTGAGTCACCACCTTCGTTCTGTCAGTTCTGTCACAACATTCACTGATTCTCTTCACCACAAGAGCTGCATCAAATCCCTGTGTGGTTTCCATGCATCTAAATAAATCCTGATTCTCTGCATCACTCACAAAGATGGCAGACTGCACACTGATCTCAAATATGCCAGACTGCACACTACACCATCTATTGGTTCAAAATAAATTTTCACGGCAGTTTGTTGACAGATACAAAACTCTCCATAGTGACAGACTGATGTCCGCTCATTAGCATTAACATTTAAAACCGAACACAGATGTGATCACGTTCGCGCTGTAGAGTTACAGCAAGAAAAAAAAAAAACAGCAACCGTTTTGGGTTCTTGGTCGCCCCTTTTTCTCAAGCCAATCAAATTCCAATGCAAAAAAGAGCAAAAATGTTTACGAATTTTCAATAAATGCTCAAGCTGTAAAATATAAAGAAACTTTGATGGCTATCAGGTCATATAATGCCAATCCCGCAGTTTTCTGGAACAGTGTCTCATGGAGTAAAAGCAATAACTTTGCTGGAGTTCTGGCACTTGAATTGCATAAACTGCTTCCTGCCTTTTAAAAAAAATCAATTATTTCCAAAACAGCTGCACTGACAACATGCGACCTGTGGCTGCTTTGTAAATGAGGACCTTAGGCATGGACAACTGATGGAATGACAGAGACTGGAAAAGAATCAATGTGAAGGTCATAGCTGAAAAATCTAAATCAATAAGCTACTCTAGCACAAAGAGTGCTTACTTCAACTCTGAGAAATAATGTTTAAAAAGCAAGTAAAACACGGGGTTTTAATTGATACATCAATTTCTAAACTTGTGTAACATTAGCCATAACTTCAACAGCTTCTTACAAATATTGAAAATAAATATTTAATAAACATTTGAGAGCACGGCTCGACCTCTGTGAGTGTGTCGAGATGAATCTTTTCAGCTTTATTGTTTTGTGGCATTAAAGTAGAAATTTGCTAACAAATGTGAAGTAAAATTTTTTTCTATGTTCAAGAGAACGGGATTGTTTGCCAGGTATTTTCCTCTCATTGGAGCTGATTGAATAATGATCACCTAAGGAATACAGGTCTGCGATGGCCTGGCGAGCTGTCCAGGGTGTACTCTTCCCTCGCCCACAGTCGGGTGAGATGGGCGCCAGCCTCCCCACGACCCTAATCACGATGAAGCGCTTCAGAAAATGAATGAATAAAAAACTGGCAGCAAAAAAAATTAAACCTGCAATAAAAACAGCTGAATGTACCGACTGAGCAGGTTATCCCATTCAGGGACCTTTTCTTCCCCAATGGCACGGATATAAAATTGGTCTTCAAACAGTGAACGAGTGGTTCAAGGAGCATGAGGAATCATTTCACCACATGAACTTCCACCACAGAGTCTTGACTTTAACCTCATTGAAGGTCTTTGGGATGTGCTGGACTAGTTTATCGAGTGACTTGATTTTCCCATCATGACGATGTCAGTACTGAACCCAACTCTGAAAGGAATTAAAAGTAGTGATAATGCTCAACTTTTTCAAAACTATGCCATGGTGAATACGCACTGTAATCAAAGCTAAAGATGGTCCAACACAGTGTTAAAGAGTCACAGGGAGGCTAGAGGCCATCCTAACCAATTTGTAGACCAAGGCAGGGTACAACCTGGACAGCTCGCCACACCATCAGATGGCCAACACACACACATGCACATACACACATAAAAACACACAACCGCTCACACTCACATTCTCACTCACACCTAGGGGCAGTCAAGAACATCCAAATATCCTAAGATACATGTTTAAAGACTACGGGAGGAAACTGGAGCACCTGGAGGAAACACACGAATGCATGAGGAGAATGTGTAGACTTCATACAGAAACCCCTCGCTGGCTCGCTGGGCATGGAGCTTCAACCTAGGACCTTCTTGCTGTGAGGTGGACATGCCAACCACTCTGCTACTGTCGCCACGAAACCTTGATATGAACCCAAATCTGTAACTGTTACTTTAAATGCTGCAAAATATTTTGCTATATCTCAGAAAATTGTACTGTGAAGTAATTTATCATGACATTGATGCCAAATTACCCAGCCCTAAAGCAAGCAGTCGGTTGCCATGCATCCTGTTCATATAACATTTCAAAAACTTAGTCCATAGTGTTTAAATAATAGATTTTTAATTTTTACCAGACACAGAAACCTACGATGAGTGGAGTTTTGATTTACGTAAAGTTAAACTACTGTTTATTTTTGGGTTTTTTTGTTGAATAATGAATACAGTGTGTTTTCCTGACTCAACATTTTGCACAGAGGAATGTGTCTCGCTCTGGTCTCAATGCCAGTACACTGATCAGCAAAGTGTCACTGATAAACATCAGGTAGAGAATAAAAGGTACATCAGACTGAATGGCAGAGACAAGAAGTCTGCAGGGAGGTGATGGAACATAATAAGAAGGGTATTAATGGTGTGATTGCGTACACAGTTCTCTCTCTCTCTTTCCTCCAGACAAAGGGCAGATCACGGTGAATAAATGCTAAACAGTGCGTTCACTACACACACTGTGACCTTTTC
>JAOUQZ010057384.1:15000-21204 GCA_028564935.1 Neosilurus hyrtlii
TACACACATACATGAAATACATTACCGAACACTATGTCAGTTAAAATGTATAATAAAAGTGTCTTCAAACAGGATATTGGAATCATAAAGAGAAATTGAAACAAGCACGTGCCATCAGAACGCACTTAATTCACTTTGTGAGGAATAGCGCCATCTGGGGAGAGGCACGGCTTCGCACTGCTTCTCGTCTCGTCTCTCTGTTGTATTTGAACAGGAAATACAAGATTTGGCGATTTTGACTATAAAAATCATCAAAATTTGTCAGAACCACACCAAAATTGCAATATAACATAGGTCAATGGAAAAATATTAATACTTATTTTATTTAAATTTATTATTTCTTTTTTTTCTTCTCATGATGACTCACCTGCCTCCTCTGACTGCACGTCCTTGCATGGGATGAAACTCAACATTTGGTGATGTCCATGGGTTTCAGACTTGAGTCAGTCTTTGACATCCAAGTATTAAAAATGTTGCTTATATTATAATTAGTATATACTCCACTGGAATGGCATAATGGTTCATTATCCCAGAGATATTAGTCATTAGTCCGAGTGAATAGGGATTGAATCACGACTGTCTCACAATTTGTAACAGTCACTTGGAGAAGACGTCATCATCATTGTCCTGCTTTAACATGGAAAAATACAATTAAAAAATCTTGTTTTTCTTGTCGGCGAGACAGAGCACCTGGTTTGGCGTTCTGAGAGCCTGGCTTGTAGAAGAGGGTGTATTGAAACCGACTAAAAAAAGAGCCCACCTTGCTTGCCGTGAATTTAGTCTCTTGGCCAACTTGAGGTACTCCAGATTCTTGTGGTCCATCCACACTAAGAAAGGTTGTTCAGCCCCCTCCAGCCAATGTCTCCATTCCGCCAAGGCCACTTCCCAACTTGCGGGAGAGAAAGGCACATGGATGATTTCTGTTATCTTTGGGAGATCGCTGAAATAAAACAGCCCCCACACCTTCATTGAAGGCATCCACCTCCACAATGACCTGACCGGTGCTGTGGTGAACAGTCTCTTCAGTCTTTGAAAAGCCCCCTCAGCATCTGGACCCCACTGAGAGGTGACTTTAGGAGAAGTTAGTGCTTGAAGAGGTGCCACCACGGCACTGAAGTTGCGGATGAACTTTCGGTAAAAGTTGGCAAAACCCAAAAATTGCTGCACCTTATTCCATGATGTGAGAGCTGGCCAATTAGAGACAGCACTAACCTTCTCGGGATCCATCTGGACATGGTTCGAGGACACGACGAAGCCCAGGAACGAGATTGAGGAGGCGTGGAATTTACACTTCTCTGCCTTCACAAACAGCTTGTTCTCCCATAAACGACTCAAGACCTGATGGACGTGATGCTGGTGGGTAGCAAGATCAGGGGAGAAAATAAGAATGTCATCCAAATATACAAAGACAAAGTAATTTAATGAAGCCCTGGAAGACAGCTGGGGTGTTGGTCAGACCGAAGGGCATGACGAGGTAATCATAGTGGCCCGTGGAAGTGTTAAGTCCTGTCTTCCATTCACCTCCCTCCCGGAACCTGACCAGATGGTATGCGTTTCACAGGTCCAACTTGGTGAAGGCTTGGGCCTGTTGAAGCCGCTCGAAGGTGGAGGAAATGAGTGGAAGCGGGTACCGGTTCTTTATGGTGATGCCATTCAGAGCGCTATAGTCTATACACGGTCGGAGCAAGTAATCCTTTTTCCCCACAAAAAGAAGCCCGCTCCTGCCGGCGATGAGGATGGGTGAATTTTTCAGAGCTAACTCTTATCTCTTGTCTTTTCTGATAAAACTTTATAACTTTATAACATAACACGTTTATAACATAAGAAGGTGATGCCAGGTCAAAACTAGTAAAATGTTCATTCATTCATTCATTTTCTGAACCTTTTAATCCGAGGCCATTGCAGGGCAGAAACACGCTGACGGCTATGCAACCTACACTAGTAAAATGTCTACATCAAAATTCTCTATTTTCCCCCTTGCATTTAAATTATAGCACTACAGAAAGTTTCCCTTTGTTATACACATCCACATTACACACTTTGTTATACACAGTAGAGGGTTTGCATTACCCAGGAAACATCACTGCCAATCATTATGACATCCGACAAGCCAACGCGATTCTAATCAAGCAGGGAAAGTGGACATAATTACATATGTACATTTCTCCTTATTATTAAAGCTTTTGCATCAAGGCTTGGTGTGGGATTAAAAGACAACATATGAACATAAGATATAAATCATATAAAACCCTGAAACGCCAAAGAACAAGCAGAACAGTAGATGTAGGAATGAGACAGCAAATACACCAACCTTTACCAAAAAAAAAATTAATAAAGTTGCTGTGTTCCAATCACACACTGGGGTCTATATTTATCTGCTCCCATTGGGTTTTTAAGGCAATGGTATCATTTATCCATCAGAAATGAGAGGTACTCCCACACAACACAGCATGTGCTACACAAACACACTTCTGAGTGTTTCACTGAAAATCATTTCCAATCCCTCTGAAGTGACAACGCTTTTGTCAAGACACTCAAGTAAAGAACCTGTGAGGCATTAAAGCAGCCCAAATCATACCATTTCCACTACCTTGCTTCACAGTTGGTATGAGGTTCTTTCTCTGTTCACGTGTTCTGGAACTCAGTCTTTGATACAGAGCACATTATTCCAAAAGGAGTGGTGTCTGCCTATGTGCTCACTGACAAACTGTAGTCTTGCAATAAAGATTTTTTTTTGTTTATTTATCTGTTGACGTATGTGCTTTCACAACAACAGCTGTAAGAATTAACTGCAAATTCTGTGATTAAATTTCTTGGGAATTGCTTTTCTCATCAAATAGTCTGCTCTCAGACTACATTTGCTGAGGTGGCCAGTCCTGGACCAACTGGAGGCCTCTGAAATCTATGCCATGTGTAAATGATTTTTCATACAGTGGAATTATTTATTTTAAATATATTAGAAACCTTTTCAAATTCCTTGCCATCCTTTTAATCCCTTTCCTTTACTCTTATGCATTCACAACCTGTTTTTATGATGGTCTAGGAGAGCTCTTTTTATTTTTTGGATGATGAGGCAACTCACTTAAGCTTGTACCTCATGGAGCAGCGAATGCTGACAAACATTACTATTTTACAATTTAGCAACTTTTCTGATGAATGTAAGCGGAAATCAACAACATTTCGCGACAATGAGCAACATACGCACAAATGTTTGCAAAAGGCATCTGTTGAACATTAACGACTGTTAAAGTGCGTGTTTGCAATGATTACAACTGTATGCCTGTAGGTGAATGTCAGGTAAATTCTGGAACTGAATCACCTTACCTCTATTAATGGACCCAACACTCAAAAAAAAAAAGGAAAAAAAAAAGGTGAGCAAACCCTCCCCAGTATTACGTTAACTACATCACAAACCAAAAAAACTTTAGCAACTCGTGATACAACCGTTTGCAAATGCTTACAACATTTGAGGGAAAAATACATTTGCAGAAACATATTCAAAATCTCTTTGCAACCAGAAAAATTGTTAACGAACTGTTTAGCGACCTTTAATGAACCCCAAAACCCAAAATTTGCTACATTTATCGGCATTCGTCGCTCTGTGAGATACTAGCTTTATGTAGCAAAGCGACTATCATACCCTACATATTATGCTTAAATTATTCTGGTTCCATCTTGAAAAGGTTCTAATCAATGGCACCTAATCTGTAAGACCTAATTCTATCTCTGAAGGTGTGATAAATGTAAGGATATCCTGACTTTTTCCATGTTACTGATCTGATGCTGTTGGAGCAGTTCAACCTCATTTGTAGGCGCTTATTTTTTTACATTACTGTACACTTCTCTATCCATTAAGTTCAGCATCAAGAATTTAGAAAAGCTTTAGAGAGAACTGTCTGTAAGCATGGTGTGCAGGTAGGTAGTCTTTAGAGCTTTAACAGTTGCCCTTTAGTGAGTCAGGAGATACTGAAGGCTCATTAACTAAAAATAAATTTAAACAGCTGACGTGGAAATGAAAAGTCAAGTGCTGAGTGTATATCCTACTGACATGAATATCAGGAGGGTTTTGGTCTTTGGACAAGAATGAACCAGGTACATGGTCACTGTGGGCTGTGGACAGAACTGTGAGAATATATTTCTCACTCATTGGGGACAAGGTTTTCCTTTCATTTCCCTGTCAATTAGTGTGATGTTGAAGCAGAATAAAGTAACACCCTTACTTCTACTTTATCCAGACAGCGTCAAAACACTTCAGATAGACTGAAGAGGAAAATATGTTCTCTGGAGCAGAAGCATCCAAACTAGCCACTCTCCTTCATTGAGATTGGCTGTTAGAAATCTGTAAATGACTGGATGATCAGTGTAACTAGGAGGACACATCTGTAACTAGGACCTGGAACAATTTCTATTTCTACTTACAATATGGAAAGACATCTAATAATTCCTCCCTGGTTACTTTCAGTTTCCATAGTGAATAAGAAGTTCATGTGTATCCATTCATTGTGAAGTCTGTGTCAGTGTTTTAACACTAAAGATTTAGCTACACTGGATATGGTTCTCGATAATAGTCCTCAGATGCTGTTTACGGTCTTAAATAACTGATTTTAACCCTGCCACATCACAGGAAAATCTATTGCTTTCTTCATTCAATTTATATTTTATTAATTTTTCAAATGAAATAAAAAAATGAACAGTAAAAGGTCTGATGTTCTTACTTTTATAGCATTTGGAAGACGCCCTTATTCAGAGTGACCTAGATTTATATCCCATTTCATCGAACTGACCAGTTGAGGGTTACCTTGGGTTAACACTAGGGCATGATGTCCGCGATCTCTGAGACAATCATGAGGAGCATTCGGGGTCGTGGGATCAAATTGTGATGATCTTGAGGGAACTTGGAGGATTCATGATGATCACGCTGACCGTGGTAAAATTTTTGCCGATTACTACAATGTGTTACCATTTACATTTACATTACATTTTACATTTACAGCATTTAGCAGATGCTCTTATTCAGAGAGACTTACAGAAGTGCTCTAAAGTTATTATTAGTGAATATAGTCTTACACTGGTTTGTCAGAACAAAGACTAAGTATACCATCAGTCAAAAACTCAGTGGATAGGTGTTGTGAGCTGGTTTTTTTTTTCTTTTAGTGTGTGTGTGTAAAACATAGTGCTAATCTAAGTACTGCCAAAAAAGGTAGATTTTCAGCCGTCGTTTGAAGACACCTAGTGACTCAGCTGTTCAGACACCCAGAGGAAGTTCATTCCACCACCTTGGAGCCAGAACAGAGTTAAGATGCATTTTTCCCTTGTCCCTTGGTAGAAGGAGGGACCAGTCTAGCAGTGTTAGAGGAGAGAACGTGGTGCAGTGCGGGGTGTGATAAGTGCTTTGAAGTAGGAGGGTGCAGGTCCATTTTTGGCTTTTTTGGCAGGCATTAGTGTTTTAAATCTAATGCGAGCAGCTACAGGAAGCCAGTGGAGAGATCGTAGCAGTGAAGTGGTGTGAAAAAATTTCCGAAGATTAAAAACAAGCCATGGAGCTGCATTCTGCATCAGTTGCAGAGGTCAAATTGCACTCAAAGCTAGACCTGACACCTATTTGATGCTAATCGTGATAGAATGTATCATCATATCATAGTAGAGCACAGTAGACCTTAACAGACCTTAACAGAGCGTAACAGACCTTAATGTGCGACCAAATCGTGCTGAAAGCATCATCATAAATTGTGAAGATTACAGACATCATGCCACAATGTAAACTCAGGGTTTGACTTGACCAAGCGCCCGACAGTGGCAGCTTGGTGGTACTGGGGCTTGAACCGCCAAGCTTCTGAATAGCCTTAACCCAGAGCCTTAACCACTGATCCACCACTACCTTCCTCCAGTCTTCAAATGCAGCACAGAGACAACAGGAAGAATTCCATCTTATAATCTGACTGACTTTAAAAGCCTGTGTTTATGTGTGTGTGATTGTGAGTGAGTGTGTGTGTGTGTGTGTGTGTGTGTGTGTGTGTGTGTGTGTTTAAAGGCAATTTCCTGTAGTGATATTGGTAAAATGGTAAAGCAGGGGGAGGAAGGATGCTGTGGCTTTGTTTTCCTGTGTTTCAATATTAATCCGGTAAAGACTGGGAAACGTGGGAGTGGAGCGTGGAAGCAACAGGATGGGGAAGGGGGGGGGGGGGGGGGGGGGGGGGGGGGGGC
>JAOUQZ010057402.1:0-15937 GCA_028564935.1 Neosilurus hyrtlii
AGGTCAAGTCTTACATAAAATATTTAGTCATGTTTTTGTTGCTAATAGTTCATGGTGACTTAATAAATCAAACCTTTCGGTTCCAACATTTATCACAGCTGTGTGTACTGTGATATTTAAGTTCAAATTTATGTTTTCTGGCTCTTTAAGCCCACAGTTCTAAACAGGCTAAACTAGGTCAAGTCAGGTCACGTGGTACGTGAAATGTCACACACTGGACTCGACAAAAGTGTGGAAGTGAAAACATGTCCAGTATGGCTGAAAACGGTCCTCACGCGCACAAAAAAGGAAAACCAGAGACATATGCTCAATGGAATTTGGTAGGAAGTCCACCGAGAATGGATTAAGCTTGCATAAAGTTCCCGTGAGAGGACTGGATCCCTGAATAACAAGCACAGCGTTCAGGCGGGCTGGGAACCGACTCCGAGAAGACTTAATTCACTGATTCAGATATACATACAGTGTATATAAAGGCTTCGGAGTCAATTCCGCCCCATTTGAGGAAACGACTTACATGTTCCAGAAGTGTCATTTACATTAATACGAAATCTTAAGGTTAGTTAATATTTCATGGATGATCAAATTACTTTAACAGATTGTAATGAGCTGTACCATGCATTTATACATGCATCTAAAATAATAATAATAAAAAGTTTAATATATACAATATATACATTGTACTGCACCCTTTATGTAGCTACTAATTTTTATAGATGCTTGAGTAGATTTATATACGCTATATATTTAGACACAGTATAGCTATGTGATATATTTACATATGTTGGTTTGTGTATAATTAAGTTACTCAATTAAGGACTCCAAGGCTGCATGCTTGCACGCTGTTAACAAACCTGTGAGACCAGTTTCTGACGTAGCAGATCACATCATCACATTTGCTGCGTTTTGGAGGGCTAATGCTGCTCGCTCAAAAAAAATGGATTTATTTCTTTGTTATCTACATACTTTCTTGTTCTAATGATTTCAACACGCCTAGCAAGTAGGATTAAACATATTTAAGCATACTCATATCCTATGTAAGACTGGACCTTTAAAGACGGATGTGTTCTATGGCATACTTGGGTACACTCCATGTTTAAACAGCAGGTCAATGAACAGGTAAGATGGCGATGAAGTATATATCATTCAGATTGTGTCTTTTCTACACATTTTTAATTCTATATGATGTACTACAGTAAGAGACAAGTAGTAAGATCTTTACTTTAGTGCCTACTAAGTTTTCAATTGGATCCACTGTCTGTGTTTAGCATTTTATTTTTATGTTCAACTTATAAATTGCTTCCACTTGCATCTGACTTCAATCCCTGACACCTATAGCTTGTATATGGCTCCAAAATAAAACATTGTTTTTTTGTTGTATCTTAGGAAGCTCTGCCCTATTTAAACCAAGTGCCTCTATTAATTGTACTTGTACATTTGTCCTACATATTAAAGTCCCAGTTCCTCTCGGTGTTCCTTTATAATAGTTGTTATTAGGAACCAAACCTTTGAATGTTCACAAAGTTTCTTTGTAACAGTGGGTGCTAAAACTGGTAAGTTAATTACCTAAAATGAATGTTATGTACTTGCTGAAGCTGAAATCCTCGTTTAACTTACCAAATATTGACTTAAATTATAAATGACTATCCATTAATATCAGCCATTTGTGTTTCTGCTGCAAAATGTCTTTAATATTCTGCTATTGTCTTCTGGACTGCTGTGTTTTATTATTGCCAAGTACATACTGTACAGGAGAAACGCTGATATCCAAAATTTCCTTTTGCTCAGCAAATAATATATGAATGCTTTTCAAACTGGACAGCAATTATGGAGTTTTCAGTCCATCATTATACTGAGAAAGAAAAGTCACAGTAGGCAGGTTTAAAATACAAACACAATTGTTACTGAACTTTGTCTGCAAAATGGCATCAATTATTACTGTCATTTTCATAAAAGAGAGGCAACTGAGTGTGTGTGTGTGTGTGTGTGTGTGTGTGTGTGTGTGTGTGCTCAGAAATGTAACACTTTACTGTACAGTGGTGGATGTTGCAGAAAAAGAAGAAAATCATCTGAAAGAAATAATTCGATCATAGTTTTCCATATTTTTCATACACATACTAGCTATTGATTTCATGTTTTTTCTATTTTTTTTTTGTCCCGACAAGCCTGTTTCGTGGTTGCCCACTCATCAGGGGATTTATTATACATACATACATACATATATATATATATATATATATAAAGAAGTATTATCATCCTTTAGTAAAAAAAAACAAAAAAGAAAGAAAGAAGAATCCATACTAATTAACTGTTACACAGGCACATACCCACAAACAAACTCATTTACATGTAACAGAATAATGGCATTTTAAAAACACTGAGCACTTCATCCATTCATTCATTCTCTTTAGGGATGCGGGGAGGTTGGTGCCCATCTCAGCCGACTCTGGGAAGAGTACACCCTGCAGGGCAGAAACACACTGACGGCTATGCAGCCTACTCTTACTCTTGCAATAGTTCTTTTTCATGCCTCTCACCACAGTGAGAGACATGGCCGGCCTTTGATAACCCAGTTAGCTGTGCTGGGGGGAAAAGCAGTGGCATCCCATTGATAGTGGGGCTCAAACCCCCGATCTTTTTTCTAGTAGCTTTAAAAAAAAACTTTTTCCAGTAGCTTTCAAAAACTTTTTTTAAGTAGCTTTAAAGCTAAACTTCTCATAATTACAACAATGGCACTTATCTGTTTTTAACTCAAACTCTTCATGCGTACATCGGTCCCACGTGATCAGAATGTGGCCAACTGATGTGATTTTTAGTCTAACAAGAATTCATTCATTGAGAAAATCTCGTCAATTGGCCACATTCCGATCATGTGGGACTACGATTATATCACGATTTGTGAGGACCCAAGAAAAGGAGTTGTTTACATTTTGTTAAACATTACATTGAAAAGAATGAAGGCTATTGGGAAAAAATCGTGGCTTGATGATACCAAAATAGAAACCACTTCTTTGGTTTAAATGAAAAGTTTTGTTTGGAGAAGAAAAACACATTCCAGCATTAGATCCTTATTCAATCTATGAAATATAGTGGTGTTAATATATAATTTTTTAGGCCTGTTTTGCTACATCTGATCCAGGACATTTTGTCATTATTGATGGAATAATGATCTTTAGGTTTTCACACAAGTCCTAAAAATAGATCATGATGTTTTAAATCATATTTATATAAAAATATAGAACAGTGTATAGGGTTTACAAACTTTCAAATACCACTGTACTTAAACTTATACATAAAATTTGTATGCTCTCATAGGTCACAAGCATTTTCCCAAAGTGTATGAATGACACGTCTTGTGTGATATCTTCCACTTTGTTTGGGCTTGAAGGCCACTTCCTTCATTACTTACTTTTGAACACACGCTGTCCTAATGAAAAAGTTGTCATTCATATTGCAGCACTTTTGGGATGAGGCTGAGGCTGTTAATATTTTATCCTGCTGTAATTGCATTCCTGTATAATGTGTCTGTTTTATTATGTTTTCTATATTTTACATTGGCACTTAGTGCTAATGTTTGGTGAATATATCTCAATAATAGTCATATAGGAAGTGCATGAATTTCATGGAGAACTGTCATTAAATCCAGTTCTGACAAATGTGACACAGATATACTTTCTCTTTTTTAAATAATTTTTTCTCCCTATTTTCTTTTCAGGTTTTCCCTAAAGCACTCGTAGTAGTGATGTTGGTTGTCATCAGCAAGCAACAACAAGTAGGCTCTAGGTTCAAACCTGATGATCAGCTGGGTCTATTCTGTATGTGGCTTGCATGCTCTCCCCGTGATAGTGTGGATTTCTTCTGAATGCTCCAGTTTCCTCCCTCAGTCCAAAAACATGCACATTAAGCTACTTGGCTGTTCCAAATTGTCCCAAGATGTGAATGTGAATGTGTCAAACCGCTTAATCCTACTAGGATCGTTAACGGGGCTGGGGTCTACGTCACACGACATTGGGCGAAGGCAGGGTACACCCTAAACAACTTGCTAGACCATCGCTGGACCAATACACACAACCATGCACACTCACACCTAGGGTCAATTTGGAACAGCAAATTAGCCTAATGTGCATGTCTTTGGACTGTGGGAGGAAACCAGAGTACCTAGAGGAAACCCACACAAGCAAGGGAAGAACATGCAAACTCCACACTGAAACGCCTGAGTCCGGTAAGTGAACCCAGGACCTTCTTGCTGTGAGGCAGATATACTAACCACTCCACTATTGTGCTGTCCCTCTAAAACCAATTAATATTAAAATTATATTTAATATCTGTTTAATAATAAGGATTGAACAGCCATTATTACATTTCTTTTGTCATGTTGATGTATATGGGTCATGGTCAGTCTTGCTTATTCATTGCTTGCATTGCATATTCGCACAAAAGCCTCTGCAACAGATTTCCCATGGCAGAGGGTTATGATTTCCATTGTGCAGCTTGAACGTTCTGGTATTTAATCTCTGTATTTCAATTACAGTTATTATTTTATATGTCACTTTTTTCTACAAGGATGTTAATTAAATGCCACAAGCATTTAACTTGTCAATGGAAGGTCCTCACATGGGAAGTAGGATGAACTTTATATTTTTTTTTACTCATATAGAACTAGAGATTGTTAATGTCAGTGTGTCACATCAGTTATTAACACCATGTGGTGTGGGCTCTGTGAGTTTTATCCCAATAATTTCTCTTTGTCTGGAATATATGTGTCTACTTGAAGGCATAATGGCTATCCTGTGTATGGTAGAACATCACTGTAAAATAGGACAATTAAATAAAAATTAAATATAATTTTTGAGAGGCCCTGCAATGGCCTGGCGAGCTGTCCAGGGTGTACCACGCCCTCGCCTGGAGTTGGCTGAGATGGGCACCAGCCTCCTCGCGACCCTATTTAGGATTAAGCGGTTCAGAAAATGAATGAATGAATACATTTTTGAGAGAGTAACAGGGGTGGTATGGTGTTTTCAAGTAGATTCTGAGTTCCAACCTGCTAGTTGACATGGGGTTTTCTGTGGTGAGTTTGTGTGTTTTTTCTGTTCTTGTGGTGTTTGCCTCTCACAGTCCAGAGTCATGCAGATTAGGTCAACAGCCCACTCTAAATTGCCCATTAGTGTGAATAGCTGTATAGCTCCCTTCTACTGTCATCTTGGATCCAGCTCACCTATGACAATGGATAAGCAGTGTAGCTTAAGGATCAATGGGGTCATTGATATCAGTAATATCACTCCTGGTTGACAATTTAATTTGCTTCATGCTTTTCTTTGTTTATTTTCCAGCTTCTTTTCTTCTTCTTGTTTTTCCCCATTGTCATTTCTTTAATTATTTATTTATTTTGTCGTTGTTTCTTTTTATAAGTAGTTTCTTGTCTACTGTTTTCTTACATATCCAAAATAAACATTATTCATTCATTCATTCATTCATTCATTAGTCTTTAAATATTTCTTAATTTAAAAATAAATAATTAATAATGTAAATAAATAATTAAGAAATGATTCACTGTGAAACTTCCTGCATACCTCCAAGATTTTAGAAAAAGCTGATGTGCAGCAGTTATGTTCATATCTACTGTGTGTAGGTATAACATTCATGATTTAGGCCTAATCATAATACAGAGGTGGCACTTGTGAAGGTGGTAAATGATCTACATCTGGCCTGAAATGTGAGCTGTCAGGGCTATGTTTCCTTGCATTTGTTCTTGACATTAGTGCAGCTTTTGACACCACTGATTATACTATTCTCCTTGATAGATTAAAAAATGTTGTTGGAGGGAACGGCCTCTTCTGGTTTGGATCTTATTTAACTGATCTACATATTTAACTTTGTTATTAGTTTAAAAATATAAATGATGACTTCTTTGTATATACTAATGTAAAGTTTGGACCGTTATAAACACTGCCAGTGATATAAACACCTTTGCTAAAATGATTTAGGACTACAATTACCTTTACAGTTATATGATAACCAAACACACTATAGTCTGGTTCCTCCAAAGGTTTCTTCCTTATGTTGCATGGGGTAATTTTTCCGTGCTAGTGTTTCCACAAGCTTGCTCAATAGAGATGTATAGAATTTATAGGGAAGTGGTTAAAATCATGAGTAGAATGTGTTAAATCATAATTTTTAGAACATGTTAATTTAAATCCAGTACAAGACAATTTTTCATGCTCTGGCTCTACACTTCTAACTTTTTATGTAGTAATGTTGCTTATACAGTAGTGTTGTTTTGCCATGAGCCTTACTGCATGTACCAGTAATAGGCTGCAATTATCTCCAGTTGAACAAAATTGAAAGATGGAATAAATTTACATGCTCTCATGATGAACAGAGTACCATAGGGCTGGGTACTTAAAGCTGCATAATTCACAACTTATATATAAAAAGAAAAAGAAAAGAAAAATGCATTTCATTTATGTGACAGAAATGTAATTTAGTACCAAGTTGCTTTAGGGATGGAGCATAATGTGTAAGTAGCTTTGGCCATAATATGCATAATAAATGCAAAGAAAAAATGTTTTTTTTAATGTAAGCTCATAAAACTGATATATGTCACTAGTATGAACTGATTATATTATTATAACATTATCATGCTTTTACTTAACAGACTCCATCGTATTGCTGCATTGCATCTTGGGGCTTTGAGTGCAGTATTTGCTGTCTCCAGTACCTCTACATTGCTGGAAAATTATGAGAGTGAAAAGAAGCTCTTGGGCTTTTGTTTTTGGTGCTAACATCTAAACCTGACTGTTATTGCTTTATGCCTGTTTATTGGCAATTGTTTATTTATTCAAAGCAGGTGTGTGTGTGTGTGTGTGTGTGTGTGTGTGTGTGTGTGTGTGTGTGTTATTCTCTATATTTTTTTTACAGGTTTCACAAATTATTGAGATAATACAATATAATTTAATATTGCATATTTTAATATAATAGTAAACATTTTAATATATATCAGGGTGGAAATTTCCATTTTATGTCATATATCTAAAAAAGTCAGATGTTTTGTGATGTCACCTAAAATAATCTTCAATTGGCACCACAGTGATACATGTGGAATTAAGGTTTGGTAATATTTTAACTTTCGCTTGCTAAGAAATATTTTCCTCATAGTTTGTTTTTGCAATATGTCTTGTATTGTTTGTCCTGCCGTGCTGATCATGCCTGTCTCCCTCTTTGTCCTCTCGAAGGTGAAAGAAGTATGAATTATGTAGGGCGAGCATCATGGTCTGACTGCACACTGATGGCTGCTCAGATGGATGTCTAGAGAAGAGTTAACGAGGTCAGGTCACTCTGAACCAAATGCTATCTGCCCACACATGCAACTCCCAGCAAGCAGACAGTTTCATGTTTGAATAAACAGGCAATTCAATAATCTGTATTCAAAAATTACACCATTAAAACAAATAAATGCTTATTATTTTTATTATTACTATTTCCCATTTTAAAAATTCGGTTGATCACAATTTCATTAAAAAGATTTGAGTAAACTATAACAAGGCCAGAGAAAGCCAGATGTAAATTCTAATGAATTCATTCATCAAATTAAATATTTATTTGTATAGAATTTTTTAAGCAGTTTTACAGAAATATGGATTTAAACACCCAGTGTGAGGTTTAAAAAAAAAACTTCCCTCAAACAGCAAAAGCAGGACACCATCGAGACAAATCAGATTTAAAGGGAAATCCATTCCTATTTTGAAATGCAGTGAAACAAGCCTCAATTCAGGGAGAGGAAGTATGTGCGGTGGTCTTGTAAAAACAATTAGATTTCACATTAGTTGAAAAGGAAAGGGTTATATGCCCAAAGTGTTTTTTCTGCCTATAACATGGTTTGACACGTAAGCTTTATAAAAAAATGAATATGATTAACCAAAATATTGAGAACCTGAGGGAGACATAGTGGTGAAGGTAGTGGGTTTGAATTCTGGGCTCAGCGAGAACATTTATTTGTGGGGTTTGCATGTTCTCCCCATTTTTGCATGGGTTTCCTTCAGGTACTCTGGTTCTCTCCCACAGTCTATAGACATTGGTTAATTAGGCTAACTGGCTGTTCCAAATTGCCCTCAGGTGTGAGTGTGAGTAGTTGTATGTGGTGGCGCTGTGATGGACTTGCTCGCTGTCCAGGGTGTACCCCTCCTTCGCACAGTTGCCTGAGAACGATTAAGCAGTTTGGCAAATGGATTCACGGATGGAAAAATGGTTGCTTGATGACAGGTTTGCATTTACTTTCCAACATTGCTTTAGCTTTCCAACTGCATACATTTAAAATAAATAAATAAATAAACAAAATTGTAAAACTAATACATTTAGTCTATCATCAGACACAGGCTGTGAAATTGTCCATGATGCTGCTCATCACACTTTTCAGAGCTATATACTGTACAGGTAAAGTACAACAGTATATGTCAAAATTTCACTGAATGGATTTCTTAGACTGCCAAACCTATAAGCACTGTTGACTCTGAGTCTCTCAGGAGTCCAAGTTATTATTCACAGCAAGAGTAGTGAACTCAGCTTGGTCTGAAGCGAAAGAAACCAAAGCAGGGGTAGTGTTTCACGTTGATACATCAATTTCAGGCACGTCTGGAGGGCAAAAAGGGATCACAGCGGCAGTTGAATATATCACAGTCTTGCACTGGCAACATACGGGCTGGGTTGGTTAGGTGCATTAAAATGTCTCAGAGTAAGGAATAAAAGGCAACTGAAAAGTGCACAGTTTAAGTGAAAATGAATAAACTCTCCGCATGCTGTTACAGTGTTGTTTTCATATAAATGTATCTGAAAATGCTTTGCATTTATAAATAAAATAATAATAATTTTAGATAATAAAATGCATGTCAATTTGCTCATATCTGGATTGTTATGGTTTAAATCGTATATTACAAAACAAATAAATGAATTAATGAAATTATTCTTCCAGCCTATTAATGTTACAGAGCCTTGTTACATCTCCACCAATCTCTGAATACTCACTAGTGCACTGCTGTCAGATCCCCTTTGTGTATGTCAGGGTTAGAGGCTTATTGATTTTGCTGTCTGTATCATGGCGCCCACTGACTGACCTCTCAAGACCAGACTCCTGCAGTACATACCACAACCCCTCTAAATCCCTGTCCTGTCACTGCTAGATTGGATAATGCATCATCACATGGAAGGTTTGTGGATGAAAATGATAACAATGTTAGAGTAATATGATTAATTATTACTCTGCTCTCACGCTGAAGAGATGAAGATAATCGGGTTAAGAAAATCCTCCATGTCTTTGATTTGTAGCATCTGTGGTTCTGACAAAATAAATGGCTAATGATATAATAGAAATGCAGATATTGTTTGTGGTAGATAGGAGTGTTACTATTCACAAACACATGTTGCAACTGAACACTAAATACAGTCCTGCAAGCTTTCGATTCAATATTATTAATCAGCTCATTTGAAATCTCTGCTCTGATTGTTTGATTATGGTGTATTATTTCTTTGTAAAAAGCTGTTGCTAAAAAGCCATTGCTTTTGGTTATAGGAATCAATATATTGGTTCCCCAAAACTCAAATAATGCATATAAATTCATTCATTCATTTTCTGAACCGCTTATCCCTAATTAGGGTCAAGGGAAGGCTGGCGCCCATCTCAGCCGACTCTGGGCGAGGGCGGGGTACACCCTGGACAGCTCACAGGGCCATCAGTCACACAACCATTCGCACTCACACTCACACCTATGGGTGATTTGGAACAACCAATTAGCCTACTGTGGATGTTTTTGGACTGTAGGGGGAAACCGGAGTACCCGGAGGAAACCCACGCAAGCACAGGGAGAACATGTAAACTCCACACAGAAATGCCCGAGCTGGAAATCAAACCCAGGACCTTCTTGCTGTGAGGCGGACGTCCACCACCACTGCACCACCGTGCCGACTGCATATAAATAATTAGTGTTACCTATCAATACTGGTTATTACTAGATTGGTAAAGCCCAGCATGGTGACGTAGTGGTTAGCATGTCTGGCTCACACCAAGTCCCTGGGTTTAAATCCTGGTCTTATATCAGGCATTTCTCTGCGTGTAGAGTGCATGTTCTCCCTGTGCTTGTGTGGCTCTCTTCCAGGCACTCCAGTTTCCTCCCACAGACTAAAGACATGCACATTAGGTTAAATGGATATTCTTGATTACCCCTAGATGTGAATGTGAGTGTGAATAGTTGTTGTGTCGGCTCTGTGATGGATTGGCAAACTGTCCAGGGTGTACCCCGCCTTTGCCTAGAGTTGGCTGAGATAGGTTCTAGCCTTCCCATAACAGTAGTGTGATCGAGCAGTTGGGCAAATGGATTAATATATGGATAGATTGATAAAATATTTTTAAGTGATAATCATGGATCCTATATTATCGTTAGGAGAATACAGTCAGAGAAAACAATGTTCAGATAGCTGACTGTTTAGTCTTGGTTTTGTGGGTCACCATATACAGACACTAAATAGTCCCTATGGACAGGCTGGACAGGTTGTAACATATACTATAAGGCTACTCATCCCTCTACTTTTAGCTTTGGGGTTAATTCAGAAACAAATCATCCGAGGGTTGATTTCTGTAACACTGCTCTATGTCAACAGTTAGAGGTACTAAGGCACTGGGACCCTGAGGATATTTCTGAATTCGTATTTCTTTCTTGTTTTCTCGCACTTGAACATTTTTAAGAGTATTTTCATATTTTTATATTTATTTTCGAGATTTATTCGTTCCCTGGTAAGATCTCTTAGGCTTTCTTTTCTGAGAGTGCTGAAAAAAATTGATGTAAATTAAAACACTTTCCGGGGTAAAAAGTATGGGTGATTAATTTTAATCTTTTAAGCGCAGCTTTAGAGGTCAGAAATTCAAGTCACGCAAATTTCTCCCTCCAAGGTGACACGACTGACAGTATTCAAATCTCTCAGTGCATTTTAACATTGCTCATGGTTCAGCTGCACCTGAGCTGAGAATGTTTCCCATAATTTATGGGCGGCATAAATGTCACTGACATTTGTATAAATTAAAAAAAAAAAAAAAAAAAAAAAAATACACTGGTCTGCTATTGACTTATTAGAATGAAATCTGAAATACAATGCATGCTTGGAAAAGAAGGAAATAACCAAAGCTTACTGCGTATATAATAATTATATTTCCACTGTGTGTTCATTTTGCTCAGCACTTAATAGCATATATTCCTCAGCATGTTCCGTATGTCCTGTTGCTCCCATTTAGTTTTATTTTGCCCTCTTGGTGACCTCCATTTTCACCCCATTTAACAGCACTCAGGCATCACAGAGGAACAAATCAGTGAACAGGACAAGCATCATGAACGGCTCTGAGAATTGGTGCTCCTGCTAGCTCCAAAATTACTTGCTACGAGTGTCGATGAAGACTAGCAGGCTGGCTGTGCACAAAGACGGGACCCTAGCGAGCTCTATTTGGTTCCACGTAGGCTGCAAAGTGCTCGACTAAAGTAATCTTAAATCAAGTTAGCAGCATGATGAGGTAGATGGTGTATTTTGACAATTTATATTTTTTATCATAAAGCTATTTGTCAGTGGGTTCATTTATTTCTGTCATGAATACGGTCAGAATGATTCATAAACTAAATGATATGAACTGCAAATTTCATCCATGGTGCTATCTGTTAAGTGAGATACTTTAAAATGATTTTGCAAGCAAAAATAGATCATGATTATCAGTCATTTGAAACATTACATTTGATTACCACTGGGCTAAAAAGACTCCATGAATAAAATATGATCAGGATTATGATTATACATGACCGACTTTGTCTCTAGAACTGAAAGCATTCAGTGTATGACATCATTTAGAGTTACATCAGATATGATAAAGCATGGCCGAAGATTTGCTTAACCATCTAGAAAAGTTAGAACAAATTTAAACGGATCCAAAACTGGTGAAAAAGATTTTGAAAGAAGCTAAAAGCAGGTATAAAGCTAACGACCTGGCACACAAATTTACATTAATTAGCATTGTATTCTAAATATTATACTAAAATCCATAGATTTTTGTACTATGAAGGCAGACAGAGTCAATAATATCGCAGTGTGAAAATATCTCTGGGTGTCATGGTGACGTTGTGGTTAACACCATGGCAAGGGAGTCTCTGTGCAGTTTGAAAACTGCATTTCTCTGTGCGTAGAGTGCATGTTCACAAGACATGCACATTAGGCTATATGGATATTGCTTCCAGGTGTGAATGGTTGTACGTCTGTGCAATGGTGTAGTGAGCTCTTCAAGGTGTATCCTGTCGAGAGGCAGCTGGGAAGGGCTCCAGCATTTCTGCAACCTTAAATAGGGTAACATGGTTCAGAAAATGATATAAAATTTGAATAAACTAATGATTATTTGATGGTTGGAAAAAGGAACAATGTGAGAGAAGATACGCGGACAAAAATACACAGATCAACCATGTTTTTGTCTTAAAAAGTTGCTACTGCTTCTAATGCACTGTTATTGCAATCAGTACCCACCCATGGGGGCAAAACAGTTTATGGATCTAGAATGCATTTAATTTATATACATAAATTAAGGGACAGCTACAAAAAAAGGCTCTAAAACACATATTACTTAACACTTTTAAACATGTTCACACTCCTATCTCTATCCTAACCATATTCCTATCTTCATTTCAACTTTATTATTTCACCCTCTCCCTGCATTCCCAATTGAACCCCATCCATGCTGGAAGGCATTTAATATTAGTTTTCTTTCTTTTGTAGGGAGATCGCCATAGGCCATCCCTTTAGGCAGGGGTCTCCAGCCCTGGTCCTGGAGAGCTACCTTCACTCATGATTTATCTCCAACCAGTACTAACACTCTTCTTTTAACTGATCAAAAACTTCTTAATTAGGGTCGGAGGAAGGTAGCTCGCAAGGAACAGGGTTGAAGACTCTGTTGGAGACTCTGTTATTGGGTGTGTGGATATGCTCTTGTCATTAATATTGTCATAAAATGGTCTAAGGTGCAGCATTCCTAATTTTCACTGGGATTGCTATCGTTTGATAAATGATTTAGCACTAGTTTAATTTCAAAATCTTCCACCTAGGAGATCAGAGGCTTTGGTTATCTTATTGTTGGAATTGTCCACATAGCCTACATTCATGCACATAGTGTAGTATGCACAGACCCTGGAATTATGAAAACACCCCAGAACAGAACTGGGGTATCATTTCACTTTGCATGGTAGGAGAAATCCCTTGCATTCCACACCACTTACAAAGAGAATATTTCAAAAACAAGTCCGGTTGGGTTCATGCACTATTGCTTTTTCCTCTTTTTCTGTTATGACTGCACTTTAGTGGTCAATAAAACCAATTGACTTCAATATCCTTTCTCTATGACACAGACCCTGTGCTTGGCAGTGGACAATGTCTTTTGGTAGCAACTAATATGTTGCTATTAAGCTTCAGCGGTTCAGGAGAAGCATCCCACTGGGAAATGTATAATTTCAGAACTAATGCAGAGACTACCTGGATCTTTTGGTAAATAATTCTATTGGGACTGTTCTGGAATGAAATTGCTGTGTTCTGGGCTGCCATTGTCACATCAGTGTGTTCCTTGCTGTATCCTGTATAGCATCCTCCATCTGCTGTGATAGTCTTTAAAACCCAAGTCTGTGGGACTTGTGTGTCAGCACATGTTTTGTCACATCACACATTTCTTTGTGGCTCAGACAGAAGGAGCAGATCATTTAATGCCCCCTGGGTCTGTCTGCTAAAGACTGTCCAGATACCAACAGCAGATGGTGCAGTATGTTTTACCCAGTCAGTGGCAATTGAGCCAAATGGTAAATTTCTGGATTTGGAAACATGCCAATGATTTCAAAACAATTATTATTTTTCAATTTTATCTTATTACTGTATATTGTATGTGGTAAACAATATGTGCAAAGTGGCAATTAACAATTGTTCAGTGAAGGTGAGATGAATGTCACTGAACAGTCCCGAAGACGGAACACTTGGGGGACTATTTAATTCAGCGCCATCCACCAAGCCTGAGGTGAATAAGTGCTTCAGTATATACACCCTACAGATATCCTGACGGACACATTATCTCTGAGTGCACATGCAAACAGGTGCATTAGAGCTGAGTATTGCTATAGAGCTATAAGTCTCTTTAAGAGTTCCAGTATAAACTTCATGAAGCAAAGAGGGCGGCACGGTGACCCTGGATTTGAATCCCAGGCTTGGGCGTTTCTGTGTGGAGTTTGCACCTTCTGTCCGTGTTTGTGTTGGTTTCCTCCGGGTACTGTTGATTGGCTGTTCCATATTGATCCACATTGTGGGTGTGAGTGTGAATGGTTATATGTTGCTTTGCAAACAGTGGTCCATTGGAATGCTTGATAATTTCTTGAAGCACTTAATTCTATTAGGGTCGCGGGGATGCTGGATCTCATCTGACTCTGGGCAAAGGTGGGGTACACCCTGAACAGCTTGCCAGTCAATCACAGGGCCAGTCAATTTAATACCTAGATCATTTCTCTTTGTTATAAAATCTTCCAGGTCTTAAGTGAAAGTAAAATTTGCTGCAAAAACAATCCAGATTCATCCTATCCAGGGTTCAGTGATTCATTTGACTTTTTCTACCCAGAAAAAGTCAGGGTGAGGTTTGGCTACTTCAGCTTAGTTGGAGGATTTTTGTATTTTGTCTAAATACCCCATTGTTTATGTACTATGAAGTATCTTTCATGTGTTTCACTGTAATTCTGAGCTGTTGTCCCGTCTTCGTTTTTTCTAATTTTGCTTGTGTATTTTTGAATCTTGCCCTTTTCCTGCTCATGTTTTGTGTATCTGATAATCAATCGGATAATAGAGTTGACAGTATTACCTGTCTCTGTTTGTAAAGTATGACTCTGATTCTTGGGTAAGGTTCAATAAAAAAAAAAATTGCAATTACATCCTTTTGTTTCTGGTTTCCATACGACATAAAATCTATTGTGTAATACTTATTAAAACATATTGAACAGTAAATCTAAGCAGAAATAAACATTTTGAACTTCAACTGATCTTTAAAACATTTAGATCTTGTTATACCTTACAATTACTGCCCAAAGTAATAGAAACCACAAAATATAGCACATATAACTTACTATAGGCACTCTAGAGATATTCAGCCCATGCTTTCGAGTGTTAAAGTAATCTGTGATACATCTATCTGAGATCTGTTCACAACACCCTGGCAGAAAAAGTCGAACTCTCAGATTAGTATTCTGTGTGATTCAAGAACAGAAAACTCCCATCCCATTACATCAATAGTATTGGCTCGTAAATATCGCTTGTGAGGCTTTACCTTCCCCTTATAATGAAGTGAGGTTGCCGATGCTGATTTCTTAAACAGAGAAAAGGAGAATTGATTGAGTCTTTTCTGTGTTTGTCAAATTCAAGATAAACACTGCTTTACATCTTCCCCTTCCTCGTTCATCTCTGTCTCAGCTTTCCAATAGCCTAGAGTGAATTAATACAGATGTTAATAAGTTAATACAAACTTTACACACATCACCTTGTAAAATCGCACACGCTGTATCTGAGACTAATAAATGTTTAAAGCAAAGGGTTATCACACCAAATATTGAGTTTGTTTCGTTTATTTTTTTTTTAATGTGAGTTAAAGATTTTTAATGTACAAATATTAAATTTTATTATTTATATGTAAATATAATGCAAATTTGCTCTACAAAATTTATTTGCATGTACATAAAAGTACTAAATATATTATAATACTGGATACATCATTTTGCACATTATTATAAATATTGGTGAAGGCATGTTTTTATTTCTCAGGAGTTTTTTTTGTGCGTGTGTCTGCCAAATGCTTCTATCCATCTGTATATCCATCTGAGACTCTTATTAGCACGATATCTCAAGAACAAGT
>JAOUQZ010057426.1:0-12500 GCA_028564935.1 Neosilurus hyrtlii
AAAATGTGTGGTGGTGGGGAAGTGAGCTGCACCTTCCCTTCCTCCACATTCATGGCTGAAGTGCCCTTGAGCAAGGCACCGAACCCCCAACTACTCCGGGTGCCCCCAATGCATGTATATGTATACGTGTGTGTGTGTGTGTGTATATATATATATATATATATATAGACACACACACACACAATTATTTTAAATGAAAGTGGTATTTGGAAGCTAAAGGTTAACTGAGCTCTGGATGACATTTTAAAATCCTATTTTCTATCAGAGAGATTCAAGCCTCTTTTTTCAGCAGAACTTCTTCCAGTAAATGCAGATAAAGCTTACAACAACAAATGAGGAAAAAAAGTGTGGTGAACAATTCAGATCAGTACGTTTTAAAGATACAGTTTGAAATATTTTGGAGTATCTATTAACAGAAATTAAATATGTAAATAGATCATCATTAATTTTTGATTTTAAAAAGGTCCTTAAGTTTGTGGAACATAAGAATAATCTGTTTACCTCTACATGTGGAGCAGGTTCCCTCTCATGGAGGCCACCATCTTGCCCTGTATCTACAATAGCCCGGAACTGTACAGGCTTCAACATCTTACACACTGTACCTTTAACTTTACCAGAGCAGAAAAATAAATACTGCATCCTAAACATACTGTATAAATCTTATATCACTGTAATAGTTTATTATTCTATTAAAATGTTTGTGTAATTTTCACCAATGTTCACTTTTCTCATACTTCCTATTGCTTTTAGCTTCATTAGAAATTTCACGACTAAGTGGAGCACTAACACCAGTTTACAAATAACCAAGAAACACGAACTGCTGCATTGCAAATCTTACAAATATTACAACCAAATACCACCCCAGATTCATGTCCCAAGTTATTAATTCACATTAAGCTCCGCCTCCACGAGCAAAGCAACATCACTCGCCATTTTAAGGTTAACTGCTCTTTCCACCATCTGGCGGTAATGCTTTATGTCCACCAGGGGGCGGAGCTGATCACTCCTCTCTCGTATCCACTGCTCACGAGTGATATGAATGACACGATCGCTACTCGGTACTTCCCCTTCACCACGGATCAGTTCGGACACGCCTTGTTTTATCGTTTGGATCTCATGCTCCATAAAGAGGGCGGGGCTTTTGTTTCTGCCCTGCCCACATTTGAGCAGTTTAATACAATGAAAAGCAGGAAGGAAGTTGCACATAGTGTCCAGGAAGCGAAGCAAGCTGAGATGATCACTGCAAAGTAAAGGTTTAAAAAAAAGATAAGATTTATTACATCATACAGAAATAAACTAACCGTGAGGAAAACCCATCTTTTATTAAGAATGATGGACAGAGTGAGACTTCTCACCGGCAGTAGACGTCCAGGATTCCATGGAAGGAGCTGCAGGGTTTCCATTGGAAAAGCACAGTGCTGGACGGTCGATCAGCACAACTCAGTAAATACTGTGGGCTGATTTTTATTCGTTTAGCGCTGAATTTCTCCTCCAACATCTTCGGTATGTCCATAACAGTGCGCTCGGTACTCAGAATGCAAAAACTCCACGACTCGAACACTGCCATCAGACTCAACAGATCATCTCTGGACTCATCTAAACACCGGGAACAAAACCATTCCATTAGGGTATGCATCACAACGTCCAAACTTACTCTGCATGCATTAACACCAGTCCTGCAGGTCAGCGTCACCATCTTCCCACAGGTGGAGTAACACACGTTACCTGAGTCAATGCTGCAGTCCTCCAAGAGGCGCGGCTGAAACTTGCCCTCTAATGCCCCCTTTAAATCTAAATTTACTAGTTCACAATGATGAGATGCACTTCCTGCTCCGTTAGTAGAAAAGCACAGCAGAACTGAGCACTTAACAGGGTCAAAGGTCAACAACGGGGCAAGGTCAGTGATGAGAAGTATGGCTGAACCAGCAGGAGACTTGCTTCTTTTAGCATGTGGAGGTCCAGAGGGCACAAAGGTCAGGAGTTCAGGGAAAATGATTTTATTCACACACTGAACAATAGGGGGTGTGGCTATGACTGCAGCGATCATGTGTTCAAATTCCGAACTGAGAAAAAAAAAAAACAGAGAGGGAGGGGGAGAGAGAGAGAGAGAGAGAGAGAGAGAGAGAGAGAGAAAGAGAGAGAGAGAGAGAGAGAAAGAGAGAGCATGAAACACCTTCACTTCAGCTTTTTAAATTTTACAGAGAAAAGAACAAAAACACAGGGGCAGTGGTGGCCTGGTGGTAGGATGATGGATTACTGATCTGAAGGTCGGTGGTTCAAGCCCCACTATCACCAGGTTGTCACTGCTGTACCCCATTGCAGCTAAGTGGGTTATCAAAGACCAGCCAATGTAAGAGATGGTATAGAGAGAGGATCTCAGAATAAACCCTGACAGGGTGACCAGGACCATGAAGGGGAGACGACTACTTACTAATAATACCCCACGTACTTACCCCTACTAACTACCAATATCCCAATTACTACCACTACTTTCTACCAATATCCCAATTACTACCACTACTTTCTACCAATACCCCCAATTACTACCAATATCCAATTACTACCAATATCCCAATTACTACCCCTACTTTCTACCAATGACCCAAATTACTACCCCTACTTACTGCCAACACTCCACTTACTACCAATACCCTACTGACAATCTCTACTTACTACCAATCCCCCACTTTCTACCCATACCCCACTTACTACCCGTTTACTACCAATACCCCATTTACTACCCATACCCCACTTTCTACCCCTGCTTACTAAACATACCCCACTTACTACCAATATCCCACTTACTACTCTCAGTTATTACCAATACACCACTTACTACCTCTTCTTACTACCAATACCCCATTTACTACTCATAACCCACTTACTAAACATACCCCACTTACTATTCCCAGTTATTACCAATACACCACCTACTACCAATACCACACTTACTACTCATAACCCACTTAAACATACCCCACTTACTACTCCCAGTTATTACTAATACACCACTTACTACCAATACCACACTTACTACTCATAACCCACTTACTAAACATAACCCACTTACTACCAATACCCCACTTACCACTCCCAGTTATTACCAATACACCACTTACTACCTCTTCTTACTACCAATACCCCTACTTACTATTCCTACTTACTGCTAAGAATCCACTTACTACTAACACCCCACTTACTACCCATACCCTACTTTCTACCCCTGCTTACTAAACATACCCCACTTACTACCAATATCCCACTTACTACTCCCAGTTATTACCAATACACCACTTACTACCTCTTCTTACTACCAATACTCCCACTTACTACTCATAACCCCCTTACTAAACATATCCCACTTACTACTCCCAGTTATTACCAATACACCACTTACTACCAATACCCCACCTACTAAACATACCCCACTTACTACCAATATCCCACTTACTATTCCCAGTTACTACCAATACACCACTTACTATGTCTTCTTACTACCAATACACCACTTACTATTCCTACTTACTGCTAATACCCCACTTACTACTAACACCCCACTTAATGTCCCCTTTTGTGTGAATACTAAAAAAAGTGTGTTCATCTTAAGAACTAAGTGAATGACACGAATGTAAGCCCGAACAGATAAAAACAGAATGATGTGCTTTAATTAAGAAAACAGTGTTAATATTATCATATATTTGTGGTATTTAATATTCGATATGTAATTTAATTACAGTTATTATTTTTAGCTTACGTTTGAATGGTGGGTTCCAACAGCGCACCAAACACAAGTGTTTGGCCTATAACTCTATGCCAGACTCTCTCCACTTTGGGAAGACTCTGGTCCAAACTCGTTTCTACCCTTATATGTGGAGTGCACTTGTCCTCGTCGCTCTGTTCATCAAACAGTGGCACCAGTCCCTCCTGTAACACAAGAATACAGAATGTGTACAGAGACCTGGACTGTTACCTACTAAAAATCATTCTGACGTTATTTTTACAAAACGTTTTATGGAACGTGCCAATAATTCATGAATTCAGCAAATGTCCATGCAAAAATATACTCATCACTTGTGTAATGTTTGAGACGTGGAACTCGATGTGCTCCAGAACTGGATATTCATTTTTAAAAGCTTAGAAAATTGTTGATAAGTGTGAAAAATAACTGAAAGACCTGCAGTGGAGGAGGAGCGATGTGCTTTCTGCCTGATAAAAGGTCACGGAGAGCCAATACACACTGCTGCATGACGTGATCTTTAACACACAGGTCTCTCTGGAGCTCCTGGAGGTAGGTCAAACCACTCTGAAACACACACACCATCATCCTGACGCTGTTATCGCGATATTATCAACAAATTACCCTCCCCGGAGTCACGGGACGACTCCTATCTCAATATAATTCTCCCAGAACTAAGACAAGCTAACTGCACATCAATTAAACAAACAAACACGGAGAAGGAAGCTGGATGCGTTAACCGTGTTCCTTATTTAAAAAAATGTCCACCAGAGGACGCTTTGTTGAAACACCACTGTTGGCAACACACATACGTTAATCAATTAAATTAAATTATTAATACTGATTGCTCTCATTATCAAAGTTATTGTTCCAGTATTCACTTCTCTCCCTCATTCAGACAATTTTAGAAAGTGCTAAATAATGACAAATTAAAGTGTAACAGATTGAAACTAGAGGGACAATCATGGAGTGTATAAAGGTGGTAAAGTGTCTCCACCAGGCACAAATAGATTATTATAACTTGGCATACTTGGTGGGTGTCAGATAAACATTTTGCACCATGTTAAAGATCTTTTGGGATTTCTTTTTTCAACATGATTCAATGCATTTATTTTTTCCAGGCCCAGGCCCCACCCCTCAACCAAGTTTAATGAAAATGAAATCAGTAGGTTTTACACAATCCTGCTAACAGAAAAATTCCTTTAATAGATGCTAGTAAGAAAAGCCAGGTTCTTGCCAGACCCATACTCCATCCCTCCACCAAGTGTGGTGAAAATAGGTTCAAAGGTGTAATCCTGCTAACATTCAAACAGACAGATGCTGGTGAATACATAACCTCCCTGCCAAGCGATGGAGGTAAAAATGAGCTTCGTACCTGCAGTCTGGCCTGGAGAGCTTGAATGGTTAACGTGATGTTCTCTTCTGCCGTCTCACACCAACTTCCGTCTTCAATCTCCACTCTTCCGCGCTATAAATATACACGGACATATAACAGCTTATCAGACGTGGCAGCACTCCCCCGCTGCGCTGCACTTCAGATTCATCAGCGAAAACGCAACCACTGGATGAGCACATCAGTCAACACCGTTCATCTCATTCTGTCATCAGATTTAACGTTAACATTTTCTGGATAGAAATATACAAGCAAACATGTCGCTAACAGATGTTTAATAAGAATTAAGAAAAGGTTGAAATGGGATGGTGACTGACGGAGTAACGGACACCACAGAGGTCCGTGAGCAGGAATCTCCCCAGGATTTCATCTGTCAGGTCAAGTTCCTCAAACAGCAGCAACATCTGTTCAAAGCCTGCACCAATAAAATCATCCACGAGTAAAAGGCGCACATCTGTCCAGCAGGAGGCCACCTGGGAAAAAAGAGGCATGGTTTTATTGCAGCTCTCCTTAAATACTCTTACAAAGCTGAGTTCTACACTAATGAAAGTGTACGCACCGAGACAATGTCAGAGGTAAAGGGGAATTAAACCCAAACGTAATAAAAGCTTGCATTCATATTATATATCTATACACATAAAAATACAGTTATTAAAACCTTTATGGAAAGGAAAAAAATCCTTACACAGGGGGCATCATTGCACTGCGAAAGGTGGAACGTGAATGGTGTTGAAGAAACAGTTAATGCAGAAGTGTTGTGCATTAAATGTAATGAGGTATATACCGTGTGTTGATGTAAACAAGTAGACGACTGTCTGATGTGCGTAGTGGTAATGTAGTAATATGTGCAGATGAGCCGAGTTTTATTTTATTCAGAAGTTCACTAGTTAATATCTGATTTGTCCATTTGTAATATATTTGATAGTGTAATATCTGGGTACTCTTATTATTGTTGTTTTATTGGAACTGTCATCTCATATTCCTATTTTTACAAAAGTGAAAGCAGCTATAAATGGCGGCCTTTCCAAACAAGGCTATCGAACTCATTTCAGCAGATTGCAACTTTGTAAACATTAGTAAAAAACACTTGATGATGAAAATATACAGAGAGTTTGGGAGGATTTCCTTTCATTTTCCTTTAAGAGGATCACCTGATTAGCATGCTGTAGCCAGGTACGTCGGTCACTAATTTGAGCGCTGATTCCTAATGTACCATTTAATAATGATCACATTATTTAATGAACGTCAGATCAATACATCATAATTAGTATCATGCTTCATAGAAACGCCTTTAACAATAGTCCAACCCGAATACGAGGAATCCTTCAAATAAACCACCCCAGACTGTGAAGTTCACTTCCCTCAATCTCGCATTTAACGCTCACTGAACAAATTACCCCTAAGCTGAGAAAGTTCTGGAAAGCCTTTAAAAGTGTGGATGGGATTCTCCCAAAAGGTTAGGAACAAGCTGAACGCCACTGCTCCACCTGTTGGCCAATCCTCAGAGGACAGGAATGCGCACTTCTCACAGACCAATCTGGAAGGCTGAAGGGAACCTTGCCACAGTTTAATGTGAGCTCAGACTATTTAGTGCTGTAAAAAGAAAATGTCAGCAGGGGAATTTCTACTGCATGGCATGATGCAATATACGAGTTAGAAGAGGCAACCGTCGTACTTCAAATCCCAGAGTTTACTACTAGTCACCTCAACACCTCTTCTTAAAGTGCTATTTTATTCAGGGATGTTTGAATGGTATCAGTCTGATACCGAGCATGTTTACTTGTACATTGCCAGAGTGATGATAAAAGCAAAAACAGACTTTGGTATTTTTTAGTGAAAGATTATATTATGGAATTTACAGCGCGTAAATCTGAATGCTGTGTAACGTCCTTGATTAGACACGACTTTGATACTGAAACGAGAAACTATCCTCCTATTTCTGAAACAGGGAAACGACATTATTTAGCTGTTTCTGTTTTAAATCTTCATGATGGAATGTTGAGTTGAAGCACTATGCTCGCTGTTTATTACGTCAGCGGGTTGATCCGCTTTGCTGAAGTGATAGCTTGTTAGCTTGGATGAAGGAGTGTTGAAGGTGGTTTTGTTTTCCTACAGCAGGAAATAAGAACATTTTTATTTCCATTTGCATCAGACTGTTAACAGCTAATCGCCAAGAACACACCACTACGTAAAGTAGGCTTCACACAAGGGTGGTGCTGATGGGGGTTCCAAACTATGTTGGACCACAGTGACATCGTCTTGACACTGTGATGACGTTCGCCATCGACCGGCACTGACTGCCATGGGATTTTCAAAATGGTTCTCAAATCCATTCATCGCCGACTAGCTGCTATGGTGTCACCTTTTACAACCTTTCTGTTCTGCATTCGATACAACCGTGTTTTCACCAACTTCTCACAAGTCTTTTACCACATTCATCATTTTATCCCTCACTGAACCACCATCAGAAATGCCTCTCTATGAGGTCTGATTAAGAGCTGTTATTACCACTCATCTCTAGTTGTGAAAGCACCCAGAGTGTGGTGTTTAAAAACTTTTTTATATGATACTCGCAGATGATGCTGTAGTACAATGAAGACACACCATATCCTACCTTGAAGGTATCTTTCCACACAGCACAGACATTTCCAAACTGGAACTCGATAACGATGAGACACCCGCTTCCTGCATAAACTGTTCGAATGTTTTGGGGCTCTTCGTACGGGAGAAGACACACTTCTTCTGGAAGTCCATTTTCAAACCACAACAGCTGTTTCATACAAGTGGCAGCCACTACAGTAGATCTCAGTGAACCGTCTACTTCCTTGGCGGAGAGCACCAACATGCACCGAACCACCGAACTGTAGGCACTGGGTATGAGACAGTCAGCGCTAAAAGTTCTTCCATCCCCTAGGAAGTAAAGAACAGCCTTATCTTCCACATCATTTCCCACTTCCTTTTCTTTTGTGATCTTTTGTGAACCAAGAATTGCCAACTGTCTTTTAGGAAGGAGCAACTCGCCAAGAAAGTGGACCTTCAGGTGTATGGGGACTTCCTTCACGCTACCAGTTTCTGCAGACACGTAGAAGACGGTGTCTTTGCGACTCCAGATCAAAGTGGGTCCGTGCAAAATCGAGACGTTATGCATCTCGTAAGACAATGAAAATTCCACATGTAGCCTTGCCCTGGTCTTGCTGCTCAAAGAGTACAGCATGTACTTAAACCCTTGAGATCCCTTCCTGTGTAGCCTCAGGACCATACATGGGACTCTCTGCCTCGTTCTCACGTTCACAGCGGTGGCACAGTGAACCATGCTGAGTGCTCTGGAGGCGTTTTCATACACGGGGATATTTTCATCGTCCTTGTTTAAGAAGATGCCCGAGTCTCGACTGAACGACATCCTCCAGAATGTGATCTCTGAGCCTTTTGAGCTCTTGCACTGAAAGATGAGGACGTCACCATGCAGTGTGACCATATGGATGTTCTGACTTGAGGCCATCTCTTACTCTATACAGTAAAATTTCAAGGTGCTCTGAAGGGCGGAGTTATCGCTCTAGTTTAAACAACAGCCTGGACTGAAGTCGTGATTAGACGGTGACAGATGTTGCCATGAGTCTCAACAGGCACGACAGCAGCAGTACTGGAATGATGTGAAAAAGCAACACAAGACCAATTTGTACAGGAGATAAAAGGTCCCACTAGCAGGTCATGGAGTGGCCATCTTTATATGACGCTGCAAAGCAACAAACTTTGATGCCCATATATAGAAGTCATTTATAGTTTAATGTTAAATGTGTGCTTTCAATTTAAAAAGCTTGGAAGGAGGTAGTAGGGATCAAGCGTGCAGCTAGCTAGTTAAGCCAAGCTAATCTGAATGTGTAGCATGCAACAAACCAAAAACACCCATTTTTACTCAGATTACAGCATTATTTCATCTGCATATAACCTGTTAGTTTTATTAACTAGCTGTATAACTACTACGGTTACTAGAGAGAAAACAACGCGGGGCAGGTCACGTCCACAAGCAACAAATCGCCTCATCAGAGTAAACACAGGCTGATAGATTAAGAGACAGAAGTCATGAGAGCTTGAACCATAAGACAGTTTTGAGTTACGTAGAAGAAATCTGGAGGAATGTGATTTTTTTTTTGTAGAACTGGTGACAGGAATTTCTGAAGTCTTGCAGGGTTTCCAGTTGTTTCCTTCATTAGTTTTGCTGCTCGTGATAAGAAAGAAACAATTATAATTAATACATTTGGATAACAAAGTACAAAAAACAATTTCTGCAAAGCTGAGACCAGTGTAGAGAGGGACAAGCAACTGCAGGCCTTTAGATGATGCTCTGGGACACACTTTGGGGGACGCGTCAATGTCGGAGATGGCCGATAGTGGTGAGCATGCATATTTGCCACTGGCTGTGAAAATCACTTTTAAACTTCACCCTGTCCACAAGTAAACTCTGCATACTGTTCACAGTATAGAGACATCATCAAAATGAAACACAGCTGGCAATGAACTGATGCTGATAACGAACATGGCGGTTGTAGTAGCAATACAGACAGGGCTGGTCGAGAATGGTGATGATCCCAAATTCTGTACCTCAAAGTCCGTTGACGGCTCTCACACTGAGATCAAACACCAGTACCAGTAACCTAAACACCCAGAGAGCTATAAATCAGTCGGGCTTTTGTTACATCATCAAGTGTCACGACAGGCTGGAAAGCAAGGATGAGTCTCGGTTGATGAACTTTGTCTACAGCCTGCCAGCACAGAAACAGAAAGTATATTATTCATAACTGGCAGTGTGAATGGGATGGGAAGTAATATTAAAAATATTACACTATGCAGGATATGAGGTGAACTTTAACTGGTATTAAAGTATGCACGGGGACCAGACCAAAATAAAATGTGGCTTTAACATTTCTGTGATATTAGATGCACCGTAATAATTTTTAAATATAATTAATAATTAATCACACCACAATGGATGCAAGTGGAATTTATTTGTAATTCAGCAGATAAAAAGGGATTACAATTAGCTTAACAGCTAATGATGAATACATTGCCAAAAGTATTTGATCATCTGTCTTCACACGCATATGAACTTAAGTGACGCCCCATTCTTAATCCACAGGGTTTATATGACGTCGGCCCTTTGCAGCTACAACAGCTTCAACTCTTCTGGGAAGCTTTCCACACGGTTTAGGATTTGTGAGGTCAGACGCTGGACATCGAGTGTTCTATCGGGTTGAGGTCAGGACTCTGTTGAGGTCAGTAAAGTTCTTTGCAACCCTCGGGAGTCAATTCGTCGGGAATATTGTGTGTAACTAAAAGTTTGCAATTTGTTCTAGTAGGAAACAACCACTGATCTAGATAACCACTGGATGATGCGTGTGACTAAACGAGACGCTCTATTTTGAGCCCAGCGGGTAGCCATGTTCCGGAACCCAATAAGTAGCAGGGCCGGCTTCCTGGGGTTTGGATTTTAATCATATATACACATTTGTTTCATAATGTTTAGGGCTAGCACTTGATTTCAAAGTGTTATTAGCAACGTATAGGTTAACAGTCCATATATATATATAAACTAAAATATTTTATTTACTTATAAATGTTGAAAGTGAGTTTATAACCTGTTTAAAAGCTGCAGGTGTAAACAGATACACTCTGTATCGTACATAAGATCGGGAACTTTTACTGTTTTATTACGTCCAGACAGAAAAGTGTGAAATAATTCCAGTGATTATTAATAATTACTATTTTACCAATAATAATATAATACCGGTAAAACTGAGTTAATAATAAAGAATGATAATTCTAACTGACTGAAAGTTACTTACAGGCTTCATGAGATGTGGTGGAAAATTCAAAAATGCAGGTGGATTATTGAATACATAACTTCCTTGTAGATAATGTGTACATGACTATTTCCACTGCCCTTATCTGTATCTGTACATCACTGCTCCAGTCTGTACATACTACATATACTGTATATATTGCACTCGCTGCTCTCTGCACGTCTGATTAGACACTAAACTGTATTTGATTACTCTGTATTCATACGTGTGCAATGAAAAAGTTGAATCTAATGCCGAGGTCGGATGGCGCATAAAGGCCGACCTGCCAGGAGTGAGTTGATGTAGCCTAGCCTTAAGATGACGAGGGACGACGAGATGACTTCTGTCGTTAAAGAGGAGATATCGACATGATTGAGAAAGATTAGCGATATGAGAGGAGAATGACAGGCGATATATTACCGGATTTTTTTATTTTGCTGTCAATAAGCTGCAAAAGCAACAAACACAAAGTCCCGTTCCAGTTGTAGCATTTATTTAAATGGGTCCATTTTACGATTTTTGTCTAATGAACAAAAGAGACACGAACCATTTCACCTTTCTACATCCCTTCAAACCCCCAAGCTTCAACACTCCAGAAGTCATTAATGGTTTGAAAGTCTTGCCATGTTGGATTCTCTGTCTCTGAACGCCGACACCATGCTTCAAGTGAGAATATTCCAGAAGGTTTCAACCTGATACGATAGTGACGGTGCTGTAACACGAGTCTACTGACCGTTCATGGTGTCCTGAGGTGATTTCTGGCAGGAAAAAGATGAAATATTTGACTGAAATCCCAGCACGCACACGGTAAACCCTCCCTCCTGATCAGAACCAGTGAAGGTGAGTTCGACCCGGGACTGAGATTTCATAAAGGGAACCATGGAGTCGCTTGTGCCTCTGTATACCGGTCCCAAAGCTAACAGCTAGTCTGTCAACAATATACTGTAGACACTAACAAAATATAACAGCATTAAACAGTAAGAAATGTACACAAATACTTCAAAAAGACAGTTAAATATACCAGGAGGAACCTGAATCCATACCTTACTTCTGTCAGTCAATTATTCCCGCCAAAATTTGCCATTTCCCCCTTCGCTTCCTGTTTCCGCTACTTCCTTCCTAGACTCGTTCTCGGATTGGACAACGAAACTAATATCCAATCAAAGTTCAGGAGCCGGTATAAAATTATCCAATCCCTGCACAGTGTGGGTGGGACTTATTATAATACAGAGCAAACAATCGGATTTAGCAACTTATTTGTATGTTTTTTTTATTATTAAAATAAATGGTTTATAATTTTCAAGACTAAGTTTTAACATATTGTGTTAAGCACACCTCACTCCGAAAAAAATATATTGAGTTTTCTCAAGGCTTCCATTTACGGAGCCAACATGGCACCCATCACGTTACAGTTTCAGAGAACCAAAATGGCGGAGGCGAGTCGAAGATTCGGAACGCAACAGAAGTGTTGCCAGATTGGTTGAATTAGTACACAATATGATATTTATTATAAATCACAGCTGACATTTAAAAT
>JAOUQZ010057426.1:17500-19309 GCA_028564935.1 Neosilurus hyrtlii
TGGAGAAAAGAGTTCACTTTGAATGGTACGTAGCGCTAACGCTATAAATAAACCTAGCATTGCAATAACATTGTAGCGTTAGGTTAATGGGATGCTAACAGTTATTCGTTTTCTCACTGATTTACCACGAAGTGTGAGAATCTTTGCTGATGTAATGATGACGTAATTATGTTTTGTTTCGTTTGTGCGAATAACGCCTCAGTTATTTCCTCGTTATTTCTGAAGCACTTGGTAATAGAATTAATTTTGGTTGAAAGAAAGTTGGAAGGAAATGAATCAACGTTGGTGTTTAAACAGTGACGCATGATGATCACCCCTAAATACCCTCCCTGGATTATGTCATGAATAAATATTGCTGATAATCATCGTTAGTGTACTGTAGGTAATTGTTTATTTGGGTTGTATTTTGAGAACTTTCTCAGAGCTGATTTAATGATTCCGGTACTTATGATGTTCTCCTTCTTTCATTTCATGAATTTATTGATTTATTTTCATTTGGGTTTGTTTTAATGTATTTGTTTAATGAATGAATGATTTAAAGCTGACTCACAGGTAAGCGATAAAGCTGTGAAATAGTGCGACCTCGTTTTCGGTTGGTTTCGGCCGAAGATACCACCATGATGCTAGAAATTAGCGGTTTCTTTCAAAACCTTCCAATATCTTCGCCTATCATATCGGTAGGAATTATCATACTTCGAAAATGTGTGAAAAAATATTTTCGCCAAGACTGCGAATACAGATCATTTATCTCGAATTCAAACAGCTGTTTCCGAAAATATACAAAATCCAGTTTAAATTGATTCAATTCTCTTCAAAATAAAATTCCTTTGTACTTTCGTACAACATCGCTTATGTGTGAGTCAGCTTTGACTTGTTTTTTGTTTAATGTTCGCTTTGTTTTGTTAGTGTTATCTTTTTTGCTAGTGTTAGCTTTGTTTTGCTGGCATTATCTTTTTTGTTAGTGTTAGCTTTGTCTTGTTAGTGTTATCTTTTTTTTAGTGTCAGCTTTGTTTAGCTAGCGTTAGCTTTGTTTTGCTAGTGTTATCTTTATTTGTTAGCGTTAGCTTTGTTTTGCTAGTGTCAGCTTTGTTTAGCTAGAGTTAGCTTGTTTTGCTAGTGTTATCTTTTTTGTTAGCGTTAGCTTTGTTTTGCTAGTGTTAGCTTTGTTTTTGATAGCGTTAGCTTTGTTTTGTTAGTGTTAGCTTTGTTTGCTAGCATTAGCTTTTTTGCTAGCGTTAGTTTTGTTTTAGCGTTAGCTTTGTTTTGCCAGCGTTAGCTTTGTTTTACTAGTGTTAGCTTTGTTTTGATAGCGTTAGCTTTTTTGCTAGCGTTAGCTTTGTTTTGTTAGCGTTAGCTATGTTTTGCTAGCGTTAGCTTTGTTTTGTTAGTGTTAGCTTTGTTTGTTAGCGTTAGCTTTTTTGCTAGCGTTAGCGTTGTTTTGTTAGTGTTATCTTTTTTGCTAGCGTTAGCTTTGTTTTGTTAGCGTTAGCTATGTTTTGCTAGCGTTAGCTATGTTTTGCTAGCGTTAGCTTTGTTTTGTTAGTGTTATCTTTTTTGCTAGCATTAGCTTTTTTGCTAGCGTTAGCTTTGTTTTGCTAGCGTTAGCTTTTTTGCTAGCGTTAGCTTTGTTTTGTTAGTGTTATCTTTTTTTCTTAGTGTTAGCTTTGTTTTGCTAGTGTTATCTTTTTAGCGTTGTTTTGCTAGTGTTGGTTTTGTTTTGTTAGCATTAGCTTTTTTTTGCCAGCGTTAGCTTTGATTTGCTAGTGTTAGCTGTGTTTTGTTAGCGTTAGCGTTTTTGTTAGCGTTAGC
>JAOUQZ010057628.1:7326-21124 GCA_028564935.1 Neosilurus hyrtlii
GGGGGGTGAGAGAGAGAGAGAGAGAAAGTAGGGTTGTTAGGTATGCTCATAACAGTATAATGGTAAAAGAAGAGTTTATTAGTGCTGGGTGCAAGCAGTGACTCTGGCATGACTAACTATGGCAGCAATACTAAAAGAGAGAAACCAGAAGGAAGGCAGGCACGAGGACCCTGTAACGTTGGCCAATCAGCCATTCCACTGTCAACGGACCTGGGTGAGTATGAAGAGTGAGGGAGCGACAGCATCCCAATATCACAGTTTACCAGAACTCTCTACGCCTGAGAACCCCCAGATCTGCTCCTTTCCCTAATAAAAGCCTGTTAACAAAATGCTTGACTAAACAAGTAAGTAAACAACATCATTCCTCGAAGTGGAACGGGACGCCATCCTGTTCATTTGGTTTAACAGCTGTGAAAGTCCTGAACAATGAGAATATGAGATTTCACAAGTTAGAATTATTAATTAACCACTGAGCCAGTCATTCAAAGAAGATTATCCACATTTTAGGTATCAATCTGTTCAGTTTCCATCTGACCTAAATATAATACAGATATGATATTAAATATTAAATTGTTCAGATACTGTACCATAACTATAGCTCAATAATCCTAAAATCGAACAGTACATTTATACTGAAATCTTTTTTTAAATAAAGTTACAGCAACTCACCATCTATTATGATGATCACATCTCGTACGGAAACATTTTCTTTTCTCAGCTCCAAAACTTCTTTTCCGAGAGCTTCATGAACATCTGATATTCGCAGTATCCTTCCAGTTCCCTCCTGAAAATATACATTTCTATTCAATATCAAAAACATTCCTTTTCTGTTTTCCTTATAATTTATAAGCTTACACATACTAGTTGTATTTAGTTCATTATTAAAGTGAACAACATAGAAACTTTAAGAAAGAATTAATGAATGGAATTTCGTGCATTACAAGACTTAAAAGACCGCACCAAACAGCCAGAAAGAGGATCATAGAGCAATGATGGCTGAAATGATTATACGATGGAAAAACCAGCTAACAAGTTGTAATGAAAATCAGTAAAGTATCACCTCCAGTGACCTGCATGGCCCCTAAATATTATGCACTATCAAGAGTAATACAGTCACAGAAAGCAGGTTTTTTTTACAGTTGGAACCTGACATCTTCATTCACCATGTTACGGACAGTCTTCTTGTTTTTGTTTTGGAAATTAAAGATATACATGAACAGGTCAAGGTTCTAACCTTGATATCCACCACATGCACACATTTTAATCTCCAAAGACTCTGTTAGTACTTCATCTAAAAACAGTCCATTAGTTTAAATGTGTAACAGATCTACATTTATTCAATATAATTTATTTTTATTGTCTTGTTTGTTGTGTATCTGGAATGGAGAAGAGATATTTCATCCCTTTAATTACTTTTATCTTTTTCATTATTTATATCTCCAAAGCCTGGTCATTGATGGAACACTTCTTGTTATCTTGGAAAATACACAGTGGGGTATTTATTTAAAACTGTAAATTATAAACATATGCATCTTTCATTCACAAATGTGTGATATCAAATTTAGCTTTTATCAATATGCATGCTTGCATGGATGGATGGATAGATAGATAGGCCTACCTCCAGATATCAGATCTCCTTCTTCTTTCCCACTGGATCTCAGGGCCTGAACTTCCTGTTTGGGGCTCCAATTTTCACGGTTCGGTTCATCTTTCTTCGGTTAGAGCTTTTCTTGATAATTATTGATGTTCTCTTCACTACAGCGACATCATTGTTTTCAAAGAAATCAAGCAGTGTGTGTTTTTGGTGAACAAAAGGAGCAAATACACTGGGCATGAACAAGGATTTGAACAGCGTGCGCGTATCCAGTACTTGAGTTAGGCCAATAGCTGTGCACGACATACGCACCTTCCATAAGATTACGTAATTACTTAATGGCGGACTGCAACAGAGAAGGAGTAGAGAGGGAAAGGAATTGAGCAGATAAATCATTATACACGAGTTGGAGCTCAGACTGGTGGATTTAATTTGATCTTGTCTTTATAATAGAAACACAAAAGGGGTTCTATAGAACTTGTATAGAACTTTTTTTGCTAAAACTAAACTGAATTATCACCAAATGTAAGAAAGTATGACAGCATTTGGAGAAAACTGTTCACATACATAATGCTCATTAAACAGTATCAGCATTTTTTTGGTGCAGTGGCCATATTACATATAACACAGGCAGTGCATGATAGTAGCCTACACTATTTACAATGTGTATTGTATGGCAACTCGCACTGGTTACACAGTCACAGCACAAAAACGCATCATAATACTTGCAGCATATATAGCAGGATATTCCACAATACAGCACTAGTGATAGTAGTATAACATACCAGAATTGAGAAATAATTCACAAAACCTTTGTCGTCCTCCTGGTTGAATTTCACATGAACAATGGCAATATGGCAGATGACGTGCACCAGCTATGTGTAGCCTTGACATCACTATCAATTTCTTAATATTTTGACCAGTCGTTACTCAGTTTCTCTATTACAACAGGCCGTCGTACAGTACAGAAAATTCCATATAACCCTTTTAAAATATCCAGTATTAAGCCTACATGGTTTTTAACCTATGGATTGGGCTGATAGATCACAGTATCATTCCTTCAGCTCTTGCTATATTTGTAATACCGTTCATCCACTGAAAAAAGGAAAAATTCTCAGACATGACAAACACAGCAGTGGCAGAAAAAGGCATCACAAACTTGTGACATAGTAATTAGTTGCATAGGCGGAGAACCCGTTAACAAATGATGTGACAACTCCCACGTCACAATGATATCAAAACACATCATAATATTGATGATCAGCAATCCTCTGACGCACAAGAAATATTTGCCTAATTCAGTCACTGTCATTTCCCATATAAAATACCTTGCGACTAATTATCTTACATCTTATTAAAGAAATTAAATAGTCGTCTAACTGAGATGTGAAAATGACGTGATATCACAGTGTGACATGTGACCCCTCCAGTTTTCAACATCATTATCACGTCACTATGTTTGCTGGGTATCTTTGCCCAGAGTCAAATGAGAAATGCTCCAGCCTCCCAGCATTCCCAGGTAGGATTAAGTGGTTCTGCAAATGAATGAATAAATGAAGATCTCCAATATATTAGGATTTAATATATAGATGTCTGTTTTACCCCCCCAAAAAAAAAGCAGATGGAACTGCTTCAGTCTGACTTTTGAACTTATCTTGATTTCTCTCACAGTACACACACACACACACACACACACACACACGGCAGGTATGACTTCTTGATTCGAATATTGGAGGACTAAAAGCGTGTAATTACAGGAACGCCTCTCATATTTTCTCTGATACATTTTCTGAAGTACATTAAAACTGTAGATCATCAAATAAGTGACTCACTCCAAATCTATTCCTGAATCTGTTTAACCTCTGACAGATGCGGTCACATTTAATACAATAAAAGGAGGAGCGGGAAAAAGGCATGAGAGTATAAGGATTAATAATGTCCCGTCTGACCCCAGAGCTGATATCCAGTGTGAAGCTAATGACCCCATTACTCCCTCTGATGGCTGTTACGCGCTCAACGATGACAGAAGTGTTTGTTCTGGCCAAAATGACCACAGGTCCTCCATCAGATGGACAGCTGTATAAAAGGGAAGCAAATGTTTTTACAAGTCTGCTGTGATGATGGACTAAATCGTTTAAGAATCGAATTCTGGAGGTCAATCCAGAGAGATCTGAAATGAGACACGAGCCCTGCAGCTGTTCGATACTCACACAGTGAAATTGCACAATTATTACAAACAGGATTCAGTTCTTTATTTAAACTTCAATAAGACCTTCTATTCTGATTGGTCGAAATGGATTTTATTACCTTAATACAGTTGCCAGTCACATTTTTTTTGTACTTGAAAGCAGTATGGTTTCCATAGCAGCATAAAACATAATCTCCTAATAATAAAATGAAGCATGTTGATTATTTTTCAGTGTTAGCATGTCTCTGTGTGTTTTATTCTTCTCAAACCACAAACACGACAACAATTTTTTAGAAGCTCGTTATTATTCATGGTGTGACGTATTTTTGCCATTTTAAACAGCTGTTCTTAAAAGAAAATGAAAGGAAAGGCTTTCATACTCACCTGTTACCCCTATATTACCCTTATGTTACCCTTATAAAATTATGTATGTTTTCTTCATCAGGTGGTTTTTACTTACATTTTTAAAGTTGCAATCTGATAAAATCTGTTCAGTAGTTCAGTGCCTAAGGTTATTATTGGCATAGTTATAATAAAATGTCTGTCCGCCACAACACCCTCCCCCCCCCTTCCCCCATTACCCGGCTTGTTCAAAGAATAGAGATTTTTGCAATTTTTTTTCAACATGATCCTATGCATGGATCAGCTCCAAAATTTAAAGAGTGTATTACTTAAAGTAGTACTAGACCCTATCATTGGGGGGGGATAAAAAGAATAAAAAAAAATTTTAATCCATGCATAACCTTTTGAGTTATACTGCACACAAACAAACAGAAAAACCAACTCAGATGAAAACAACTTCTAACGGAGGTAATGAACTCTCGCAGCAACAGAAAAAGAATAAAATTAAACTGGACTGTGTATGTTGTGGTGTTTTGTGTCATAGCATTACTGAATTGTTTGAAGATAGCTCACATGAATTAGGGTGTGAATAATTTAAAAGCAAGAACTGAAGATTACTCCTGAGCTCCCGATGCATAAAGCAGTCACAAAAAATATGAGCATATGTTTCTTTAAAAGAAATTCATGTGTGCATGCGTGCGTGTGTGTGTGCGTGTGTGTCTGTCACCCTACACTGCTTTTTTATTTTCTCGCTTGACCTCCGATACACAGTTTTATCTCTGCGATGCTGCCATGTTCACACTTTGTATTCAGATACCTTCTGACCTTGCATCTCTTATCTGAGCACACGGACAGGAAGCAGCCATCAAAAGGTGGTTCGCGTGGCTTCTGTGCACATTATAGTGACTGTGCCAGCTTTCTCAACTAGTTTTACTTTTCATAATGAAAAAGAAAAAAAAATCTATTTGTTAATGTTGTCATGTGAATCTTTCCGAGCTACAGAACAACCTGTAAAGACATGCTCACATTTACCATAACACACTGCAGTGACTTTTTCCCTTCTTATATCTTGGACTTGCTCATGTTACATTACTAAACACACTATACTGGCTGTAATGCACTACAACAGCATGAATATTACAGATGTGACCTAATGCTTGTGTAATCTCTATATAAGGGAATAAAAAAGCATCTGTTTGGAATATGGACTGATTGGGAAGCTGTCTGTGGCACGGTGGCGCAGTGGTTAGCACATCCGCCAGCAAGAAGGCCCGCGGTTCGATTCCCAGCTCGGGCGTTTCTGTGTGGAGTTTTCATGTTCTCCCTGTGCTTTTGTGAGTTTCCTCCGGGTACTCCGGTTTCCTCCCACAGTCCAAAAACATGCACAGTAGGCTAATTGGCTGTTCCAAATTACCCCTAGGTGTGAGTGTGAATGGTTGTGTGACTGTTGGCCCTGCGATGGCCTGGCGAGCTGTCCAGGGTGTACCTCGCCCTCGCCCAGAGTCGGCTAAGATGGGCGCCAGCCTCACCGCGACCCTGATTAGGAATAAGCGGTTCAGAAAATGAATGAATGAATTAATGGGAATCTGTCCGTAGAACCTTCCTGGTTCTTATTTTTTAGGTTTATTGGCTAGATCAATATTGTTCAGATTAAAAACATTAAATATTGTAATTAATATAATATTCTCCTAGAATAAAGGGTTCTTCAAATGTTTCCCATGGGTCTATGGAATAAATAAGTTTTCTTAGCTACTAAAACAGGGTTCTACTTGAAATCCTGATTGAGACTCACTCTGTAGAAGGTTCCAGATAAACACTGTGTGGCTGAAGCAATGAACAGAGGCAAGGGTGCAGAACAGGGACTCCTTTTCTTAAGGAACCATTCCATAGTTTCCATAACTCAGAAAAATTAAGACACCAAAAACAAAAAGGCAACATTATGCCAAACAGCGACAAAAATACACTCAAGAGAACTAGAGTACTATAGACTGTATACATTCATGCAGATAACCATAGTGAACAGCTTGACTGCTCTGCGCCGTGTCGTGCTTGAAGCACGTTTATTTGTTACCCATCGAGACATCTGGGAAGTGTGTTTTTGCTGTAGTTCTCTTTTCTATTTGAACCCGGTAGCGTGAAGAACGCAACTCGAGCAGCACCAAACACGGGAAGAAGTGAGGAGACTGTGACACACTACACTCATGAAGGGGGAATAAAAGATTCTTTCCGGGTTCTTTAGGGGTTCGTGTGATATGTAGTTGCTCCTAGTAAAAATGTTCTGGAGTGAAGGATGAAAGGTGGAAGATCAGCATGATCTGATGTTTCTCTGCAGGTGTATCTCGTCACCTGAGGATCTGAGAATCAGTGTTGTTTAAAGGTGCCTGTTTACTAATGAATAGCCTGTGTGTTTTATTTTCTGCTTTATTAGCTAATTAAGCTGAATACAAAGTTTTTCCGATGAAAGCACCTGAGCTCATGGGCTTAGGATCACTTATTCACCTGTTTAACATCTTGTTTTGGTTTGTATCTGTTTAAAATAGCAATGACAATTAAAATAACAAGACTGTGTGACCAGAGGACTGAACTGGTGCATGCACAATAGGTTGGCTGTGCAACAGTGATTCATAGAAAGTGTAAAAGTCAGAGATTGAGAAACAGAAGGAGGCATGCAATTTAAGATGGCGATGTTTACTAATATAATGGCGCCTGGTGCAAGGGTCACTACCACTTATATACAGGAGTATGGAAATTTTTTCAGAAAGACACCGTGGCAGATTCCTTTTTATTACCAAGAGATAACAGCATATTTCATATTTATTTAATGTTCCTGGTAGGTGAATGGGCCCTGTTAAAGTCCACACCGAGTCTGTAAGCTGTGTGACAGTCATAATCCATTATTTCTTTATTTAGTCATTCACTTTTCTACTTGAAGTGCACTTGGTATGTTCATCAACATGGTTTATTTTCTGAACCGCATAATCCTAATTAGGGGCGCAGGGAGGCTGGAGCCTATCTCAGCTGACTCTGAGCGAGGGCAGAGTACACCTGGCCAGAAACACACTGACGGCAATGCAGTCTACTCTTTACAAAAATCAGCAATGGTTCTTTTACATGCCTCTCACCACAGACAGTGAGAGACATGGCTGGCCTTTGATAACCCAGTTAGCTACACTGAAGGGAAAGCAGTGACATCCCAGTGGCAGTTGGGCTTGAACCCCCGACCTTGGGATCAGTAATCCAGCCCCCTTCCACCGTGCCACCACTGCCCCACACTTAATTTGTGAATAAGTAATTAGCAAAGCAGGAAATGAGTAAAGGGTAGTTGAATCAGCAGGGAGAGGGAATGTCCTTGAGTATATATATGGACTACAACATCGCTGTTCTGTCAATCTGACAAACCCACCTGTAAAGCCTGAGCCTTTAGGATAATGACTGCTGATCACTGTGATAGGGTTTCTCTAACAGGGGGTGCTAAATTCGTATCAATACATGCTCGAAACTCAAAAGAGCAGCAGTTGTGCTAGTTACAGTTCATTATCTGTAGCTGACCTTAGGTGAAAGATGGTGAGGATGCATATATCATGACTATTGCCATTCAGACTATTGCTGAAAAGTACATGATGATTTACTGGTTTACTTTGACCATTCATTCATTCATTCATTCATTCATTCATTTTATAAGCCGCTTAATCCTAATTATGGTCAGGGGGAGGCTGGCGCTCATCTCCACCAACTGGGTGAACTCCCTGGACAGCTCGCCAGGCCATTGCTGGGAAGCACACACAACCCATTTGTCTACTGTGCATGTTTTTGGACTGCAGGAGGAAACTGGAGTGCCTGGAGGAAACCCACACAGTCACAAGGATAACATGTACACTCCACACAGAAATGCCTAAGCTCAGGATTCATACCCAGGACCTTCTTACTGTGAGGCAGCCGTGCTAACCACTGCGCCACCATACCCCCTGGCTTTGACCAAATGTGGTTTATTTTCCAACATAGTCTCCCCTGTGCTCTACACACTTCCATTGGGCCTATGAACTTTTCAGCGTAATTAACAAAGAGGAAGAAGAAGCCCTGCTTTGTTGATTATTTTCCTTCAACAGAACAGTTAAACAAGTGTTTTATTCCTGACACTCTTTGTCCTGAGATACAGACACAACTATTATTAAACCTATAAACAAGCCCAGATGTGTTGTTGAGCATCCTGTTCCAGCCTCCTATCACCTTTAACATCGCTCCTTTAATTACATGACGAGCCTCAACAAAGATTAACACATCTCTGAAAAAGAGACAAACACAAAAAGGGCTGAACAGATTGTAAACTTTCCGTTCTTAACAGTTCAGATGTAATTAATAGCCTTAATTAGGGTTTGGTATTGACAAAGGCTCAGTGATTATGGCCCGAGTAACTCATTAGAGCCATTGCTTTTGTAATTGTTTCTGAAGTTCACAATGCAGTTGTCCTTTCCTCTTTTTCAGTGTTCTGTGCTGCATTGTTTCCCGGCAAACGCTTTGATTTTTCCATCACACAGGTGCTGCAGCCTCTCTGCTGCTGTGAATAGTGAATGCTCTGAGCCACTAGCTGCGATGTTCTCATCTCTCCCTGGGATCCGAGTGATTTTTATGCAGCCATTCAGGTGCATGGTAATCAGAGCCATCACCGCGTGACAGGTGTGAAGAGAATGTGAATACAGCAGAGTGAGAACAGGGCAAAAATGACACCAGCACATTGACCAAACACAAATCAGTGCACACTTACACCGCTGCTGTGTGCTGCACTCGTCGCATTATGCTCTGTGTTTCCGCGCTATTATTATTACAGAAACCTCTTGAATTTCTGCTTCACAATGAGCTTTTTTTTTAAATCGGTAGGAGACTGATAGTAACTATACATTTCTGTAAATCTGCTTTGTGAGAATGTCCATTTTTTGAAGTAATGTAAAATTTTTCCCCCTCTGATGTGTGTTTATGTGTGTCATAAACATAAATGTAGCATTTGGCTAGTACACAAAAATAGAATAGGTGACAGGTTTGATTTAAACCAGTGCCATCCGAGTCCAGCTTAGAGAAGAGGTCTATGTAGAAAAAAAGGTCATCTGTTTCAGTCCCAGTGGGCCAGAGTCCGGCACAGTTCAATGAATTGGCTGCTCAAAGACACCGGATTTAACTCACCACTTAATTACTAGAGTTATCCGGCTTTTTAGAGCGGAGGAATCACCCAACGCGGCAGGACTGCAGTAGTCCTCCCCTTGGACTCAGATTGATGACTTCTGCTCTGAACCGTATGGTCTGGAAATATTTCTTCAGAATGTAAATATTATCATGATTACAAATGGCCAAAAAAACACAACCAACCAAACAAACAAACAAACAAAAAAAAAAAACACAGTTAACAACCGGAGTGTTTAGTTTGTAAAATCAACCATCTGTCCGTCAGTGTGACCCTGTGTTCTAATACATTTGACTGACAAGACCTTTTAAATCTAAGCAGGACAATATCACTCCTTTATATACTGTATACGTCACGGGAATGGAACAATCTGATCAGTCCACTATTTCTGGAGTTAAAAAAAAACATTATTCCAAGTGGATAAGGTTGAAAGGGATTTCAAGGGGATCTCTCTCTGTCTCTCTGTCTGTCTCTCTCTCTCTCTCTCTCTCTCTCTTTATTTCTCTCTCTCTCTCTCTCTCTCTCTCGTTTAAATCACTGCAGTTTTATTTCTGTTCTTCTGCCCGATCTGTTGTTTACACCGCACGCCTGCTCCACATTTTCTGCCATGATATTCTTGGCGGACTTTCGTCCATGGCGCTATCGGCTCTTGGCCATCTTTGTTTTCCGTGTGCTGGTAAAGTGTTTGATAAGCGTATCTTTACTGTTGCGTGTTTGTCCAGTGAGACACAAGACCAGCAGTGGTTCGACCAGATATCGTTTTTAATCTGAATTGCGTGCTACGTCCTGAGGAAATGCACAGCGATAAATGCAGGGTTGAATCTGATCTGCCCTCTGAAATACAAATGCCAAAATCATCTTATCTGTGCAACCTAGTGTGAGATTCTTCGTGACAAATCTCTACTTCTGTTTCTTTTATCTACAGAGGTGAGAAACCCTTGGATTTAGTTCTGGTTAAATTTCCTTTGGTAGCAAAAACCTCAAACAAGTGCTTCTGCTTGTCAAGGTTCAGACCTGTACAAGGTTCAGGAGGAATTCTGGATCATTTTTCCTTAGAGAACTGTTTCAACTCAGCCATGTTCTCAGGATATCTGGTGGGATCCACTCTCTCTTGGGTTAGGCTCATTGTCCTGCTGCATCTCTGGATTTCTACTGAGCTTCAAGCAGTGAAGAAGCACCCTCATGTTATCCCACGGAATACCTTGATAATTTTGGGAATTCATTTTCACTGCAATGATAGAAAGCTCTCTAGACCCTGAGGCGGTGAAGCAGAACTGAATCATGAAGCGTCCTCCACTGTCCCTCACCGTTACAATACACCATACACGGTGCTGTGTGGTCTTCCTGAATAATTTAAACTCCATCCACAAATACATTCCCAGTTGTGTTGTCAAATGTCAAGGTGTTCCCTGGCAAACATCAGCAGCAAAGCAGCATTGTTTGGATTTTCCCCCCTTCACCGCTCAGTTGAGGAGGTTAGGCATTCACCACCATTTGTTTGTTTGTTTGTTTGTTTGACTTTTATGGTCAGGGGGAGATGGGGTATGGACCTTGCAAGAACCTGTAACATTTTGGAACAGGTCCAGGTCATAATTTTGATCCAGGAATTTCCAATATCCTGAATAAAATCTTTAAGAAAATATGGGGCAAAAATGTTCATCTGACGCCCACTAGGGGGGAGACATTTCATTAGAACTATGCCAAGTTATAATAATTCATTTGTGCCTGCTGAAGGTGTTTTGCACTCTATGAATGTCCCTCTAGTTTTTCCTTTCCTTTTTAATTTTTTTTTTTTTTTTTTGCTTCCATGATGTCCTGCCATGGACACGCTTCTTGTTCTGTGTTCTGCATATGTTCGTCTCATTAACAGAGATATTCGCCAGTTCCCATGATTCCTGTAAGCCTTTAGCTGTTACTGTAGGCTTCTTTTTTTCCTCATTGAGGATTCTTCACTGGGTTTTTGGAAGAAGTTTGGCTAAGTATGCACTCGTAGTGCTACAGCATCTCATCGGTCTAACTGTATGTTAGATATAAATATCTAAACTCTATTAGATTAATTCTAACCTTTTCAAGCTTCATAAAAAGGAACAGTTCTTCATTTTAGAGCTTTCGAAGTTTCTTTTTGTGAAGTGGGGTTCAAAAACTGTAAATGTTTGTGTATAAAAGAAGCTCTAACTCACAGGTTTGGAACTCCTGTCTCCAATTACCTTTTGTTGAAGTCATTCGACTAGGGGTTCACATACTTTTTCCAGCATACACTGTCAATGATGTTCAGTAATGTGTGTAGTATTAGTTTAAACAGGTTTTGTGAATAAATGCAGTGTCATGCCACTGTCTGGCTAAGCTAAAGGTTGAGGGAGGGACACAGAACTAAACCAACATTCAGAAACTGTTTCTGTAACTGCAAACTGTAATCGATTTTCTCAAAAGTAGCATTGCCTGATTAACGACATACAAAGTGATCTAATTCCGTCCATTTTTATTCTATAATCATGACGCAGATTACATTCTATTAACAAATATATGAATGTCTCAGTAATCCGTATTCTTGTGCTTGAGTGGGTCACATTTTATAAACCTGACATGGTTCGTGTGGGCGGAGCTTAACCTATTTTTTTTTTTAAAGTTACAAATTTTGAGATGAAATTAATGCTTACTGTTTCCTACTTATCTCAGTGCTTTCAGATATTTTTAAGGTGGAAGAACTACAACACGCCGCAGGTGGCTTAGCCCAGGCAAAAGTTATAAGGTCAAGCTCATTTTGACAAGGTCAAAAGTCAACCAGGGAAACTGACAATCCTATGCATGCCTACACACCACAGGAAACCTGCATGCAAAAATGTCAGAGTGATCCACCCGGAAGACCTTGAGAAATAGCCTGAACAAAATTTATAAGTCAAGGTCACTAGCACAAAGTCAAAGGTCAGACAAAGAAAATAAGAGGCCTGTGCACACCTACACACCATAGGAAACCTGATCTTGAGAAATAGCCCAGGGATAATGTGGACCGTGGCGGGAATGGGAACAGCAATGCGGATGCAAGCCATGACAATACCTCAAAAAGAAGTAAAAGAAAAACAAAAAACAAAGAATAAAATCCATGTATCCTTTCTTGCAACAATAATATAGCAAAATCGCTAAAATACATAAAAACACAATGTTAAATTATGTCTTAAAATAAGTATATTAATAAATGTATTCTTTAAATTATTGGTATGTGTAACAGTTCGGGTGGTAGATGTAGCCCTAAAGGAGTATTATTACATTTAATTCAAAATCAGTTTGATTCATTAATGCTAATTTTGTGGTGATAAGTCACATATAATTAATCTTCTAGGACAGTGGACAGATGAGACATCGACTGTCTTCCGTAGGCTGCTATTATTGCTTTTTAAAAGACACAGTGGTCCAAACCAAATAGAAGGTGGCGTATAAAGGCGCTGTCTAGACAGATGATTAGGCATTAATGGGAGAGCGAGTAGCTGTACCTCTTGGTCACCATGGTCAAGGACCTTCTTGCGTTTGAGACGAGCTGGAACAATGAGCTGGAGTTACCTCACCAGACCTAAATTTCTTTAAAAAATCCTGTTTTATTCACTGACATGAACAGTATTAGAAGAGTAAGATTCAGGTCTGAGGTGAGTTTAGTTGCTCTGTAAATTCCATTTCATAAGTAAGTGTTGTAAATGCCAGATGTGACCTCTGACCTTTTCTAATCCTTAAAATATTCATATTAGGAAAAGTTTCCCGTCAATGGAACTTGATTGGCACCTTAAGTACAGTATGTAATCATTGCGTACCTTCAGACATCATCAAAGCTCCATCACTGTGACTGCTGTGTCCTGGACTATGATTGGTCAGAAGGTGATTGAAGTTGTGTAACAGCAGCATTGACAGTACCTCAGGTTTATATGAATGCACTCGTTCTAATACATTATCATTTCCATGGTAACGGTACAACATCAAATGATTCAGTGACTTTCCTGCAGGGAGATTCTTGTCCTCTGAAAGGGCAGAAAGTACAGTAGCATCTTCAGCTTTTGTGGATGTTCTCATCCGTTTGTGACAGTGCTCTTTATTAACATTTTAAAAGACAAGTTAAACATGTTGGGGGGTTTAACAAAGACAAAAATCACTAGACAGCTGCAAAATAAAAAAAAAAGGAATCATTGGTGGAATTAATGACATTGTTTTTGGCTCTAGAGGATCAGGTTGCCTGATGTAATGTGTGTGTGTGTGTGTGTGTGTGTGTGTGTGTGTGTGTGTGTGTGTGTGTGTGTGTGTGTGTGTGTGTAAAAGATTTGTTTTCTTTGCCCAGCAGACAACTTATATAAGATGAAGAAATTCATTGCTAAAGTTTGCAAACACAAGTGGCAAATCTCAACGGGGCACCATTTATTTAAAAGCTGTCCTCTCCTCTCCTCTGCTGTGTGTATGTGTGTGTGTGTGTGTGTGTGTGTGTGTGTGTGTGTGTGTGTGTGTGTGTGTGTGTGTGTGTGTG
>JAOUQZ010057698.1:0-21109 GCA_028564935.1 Neosilurus hyrtlii
CACACACACACACACACACACACACACACACACACACACACACACACACACATACACATCTAGGGGCAATTTAAAACAGCCAATTAGCCTAATGTGCATTTCTTTGGATTGTAGGTGGAAACCGGAGTACCCAGAGGAAACCCATGCAAGCACAAGCAGAACATGCAAACTCCATATATAGACACTCCGGGACTCGAACCCGGGACTTTCTTGCCGTGAGGTGGATGTGCTAACTACTACACCACCATAAAATCTGTAAAGTCTGTTGAGCTTTTCCACCCGAGCCTACTGGCTCCTCAGAGCTGGAGCTTTTCCGCGGTTTCTGTAGCATGAAGCGACATAGAGGTTCAACTCCTCCTGGATGGGACGCTATTCCATCGCAGGTTACCAGTATTTTTTACTGGTACCCATTTATACTGCTGAGTGGACAGAGGCACTCTTCTGGTTGAGACCTTAGCACAGAGGGGGTATAACTGAGATTTGAACCCATGACCTCTTGCTCACGATCTATACCACCGTGCCACCACTAAATTACTCAATTGGACTGTTTATCCCAATTTTTTTGTACAAAAATAACATCCGCATGAGCACACTGTTCTGACAACAGCTGGTTAGGGGTTTCCCCGGTGTTTTAATGTTAGAAATGAAGGGTAGTATGTGTTATATCAGAATACAAATCCATATGTGGACATGTAGCAGTAATGACACTTTTTCAGGATCTAAAAATAGGGTAATAGTAGTGTGTAGTACAGTATGAGGTCACCTGTGCATGTGTGTGTGTGTGGGTGTGAGTGTGTGTAGTGAGGAGAGAAAAGCACTACGATATGCTGCTCCTTTGGTAGCGCACTCCCTCGTGAACTGAAAGGAAGTGATGTAATAGTGATTGAATAATGATATCTGTTTGTTCCTCAGACGTGGGGGTTAATAGTCAGGGGACTGAGGATGAGAAGTGAGTGGGTGAGTGTATTAATACTCTCTGTCTCTCAGTTCCGTTATGAAAGTGTTTTTTGGTTTCTGATCAACTTCCTGCTTCTACTTGGGGAAAATTAGCGCAGCATGTTCGGGTTTTAGCCCAGTGGAAATGCCCAGCAGGAAATTTACTGCCCATTACTACATACATCATACACATCAAATACTTTTAATATGCTGGCATCATATGCCTAGCTGACCTCACACTGGCTAATCTGTTTGCTTGCTGATGGGAGAAGCCTGTTGCAGGCCAACAGTCTTAATGTGTCATAATTCTGCACCGCCAGCAAACTTTATTGAGCTCAGCTGGCCTTGTTTTTGCTCGAGAGCTCCATGACGCCTGTGAAATGTGGCCAGCGTGTGAAATGAAGCATGTAGTGCTAGAGCGGTTTATCACAGTGCCTCTATCTGACGTGGTTAGACAGGGCGAGGCAGCTGGCTGAGATGTTTCCCAAGACGGTGCGGAACCAAAATTTAGTTTTTCCATCTCTCTCTCTCTCTCCCTCCCACTTTACCCCTGTCCCTGCAGCAATTCCCCTAAAACCGCACCCTGAACTTGTAATTCTCCCCGATCTCACTCATGACCTTCTCCATTCATGTGGATGTCTCCGATTACACTCGCACCTCCCCCCACTTCTCCCCACCCTCCCCCCTCTCCCTGAGGCAATTCCCATTAAACCGATCTCCAAACTCGTAACCCTCCCCAATTTCCCTCATGGCCTTCTCCACTCATGGCTGTCTCCTCTAACTTCTCTGCCCACTCTCTCACATTCCACAGGTGTATGCTTCATTCTCTTTCTCTCTCTCTCTCTCTCTCTCTCTCTCTCTCTCTCTCTCTCTCTCTTTCTCTCTGTAGGTGGAAACATCTCTGCTGAAAAGAACATAGGCAGGTATATACCTCCCCCAGTTGGTACCCAAGCAGGTACACACCTCTCCCAGTTGAGCAGGATGGGTAGTAGGAGCGTACTGAGTGGTTGTGAGTATTCAGAACAAGGTCACAAAGTTTTGGAAATAGTGTGCTTATAATTTGAAGTGAATGCTGATAGACATGCCGTACCTATACAGCACTGATAGAAAACCATATATGGGTACCATAAATGTCCAACCCCAGGCATCTTTAAACAAGAACACACTAAAAAATAAGTACATGGGTAATTTGAACCAGAACCCATATAGGGAACATTTACCTCATTATCCATACTGCATGCTGGACGTACCTTACACTATATATGTGGCCTTCTAGTTTACACTTGCAATAAAATAATTCAGATAATCATCATCATCATCTTTTTCTGCTTGCACCGGGGTCGGGTTGCGGGGGCAGCAGCCTAAGCAGTGAGGTCCAGACATCCCTCTTCCCAGCCACTTCCTCCAGCTCTTCCGGGGGGACACCGAGGCGTTCCCAGACCAGCCGAGAGACATAATCCCTCCGGCGTGTTCTGGGTCGAACCCGGGGTCTTTTCCCGGTTGGACATGCCTGAAACACCACACCAGGAAGGCATTCAGGAGGAATTCTAATCAGTTACCCAAGCCACTGCAACTGGCTCCTCTCAATGCAGCGGATCAGATCCTTCCGGATGGCCGAGCTTCTCACCCTATCTCTGAGGGACAGCCCCGCCACCCTGAAAAGGAAGCTCATTTCAACCACTTGAATCTGCAATCTTGTACTTTCGGTCACTACCCAAAGCTTGTGACCATAAATCAGATGTTATCAGATAGATGTGTGTGTTTAATTGGAACCAGGCCATCACACAATGTTGTGCAACATTACCGCAATGTTACATCAATGTCATCATTTGGTTGGCTGTAAAAAAACGTGCAACAAGGTTAAACCATAACATGGTTTTGATGTTGCCAAAATGTCACATATATCCAGGCCTCCAGTACGACACCGTCTACTGCAGTTCAAGGACTCTGTACATCCTTACAAGTACTGGGGTTTCCACTTCAGGGAATCACGCAGGTACTGAACAGGAAGCCACATTACACACACTATCCTTACATGTTATTGTCACTGCAATGTTTTTGGGAGTCTACAAATTTATTAGTTGGGAATACAATTTCTCATATGCGCACGATCTCACAGCTAGTTTACACAGTTCGGTAAAAATGGCCGGTGTAGTGGTTAGCGCGTCCGCCTCACAGCAACAAGGTCCTAGGTCCGAGTCCTGGGCCCGGCGAGGGTGTTTCTGTGTGGAGTTTGCATGTTCCCCGCATGCTTGTGTGGGTACTCTGGTTTCTTCCCATAGTCAAAAGACATACACAGTAGGCTAATTGGCTGTCCCAAGTTGCTCCTTGGTTGTGAGTATGACTGTGAATGGTTGTGTGTGTTTGTTGGCCCTGTGAGTTGGCTGAGATTGGCTCCAGGCTCCTAACGACCTTTGCAGGATTAAGTGGTTTGGTGAGTGAGTGAGTGAGTAAGCGTATTTCAGCCTTTTCTTCTGTTTTGGTTTGTTTTATTTATTTTACATGAAAGTGCTGTAGAGGAGAAGGTCAGAACAGGATCATTTTGTAGTTCTGTATAGAGCCATAACTTTACTCTCTATTCTTAAATATTAGAGAGTTTATCTTCTTGGCACAACTGTCCAAAACTTCCAGGGGGTGTGAGTGTGAGTGAGGGCACCTGGACATCATTATTGTGTGAAAGTGAAGTGAGCAAATGCAGAAGGCTGTAGGAGTAGAATTAAATCTGCTTGAACATAATCATATATAGATTACTAGCGGTATATACCTCCCCTCGGGGGCACGGTGGTGTAGTGATTCGCATGTCCATCTCTCAGCAAGAAGGTCCTGGATTCTAGTCCTGGGCTCAGAGAGGGCATTTCTGTATGGATTTCATATGTTCTTCCTGTGCTTGTGTGGGTTTCCTCTGGGTTCTTAGGTTTCCTCCTAAAGTCCAAAGACATGCAAATTAGGCTAATTCATTCATTCATACATTTTCTTACTTAATCCTAATTAGGGTCACAGGGAGGCTGGCACCCATCTCAGTCGACTCTGGGCGAGGGCGGAGTTCACCCTGGACAGCTCTCCAGGCCATCACAGGGCAACACACAACCATTCACACTCACACGCACACCTAGGGGTGATATGGAACAGCCAGTTAGCCTACTGTGCATGTTTTTGGACTGTGGGAAGAAACCGAAAAACCCGGATGACACCCACACAAGCACGAAAAGAACATGCAAACTCCACACAGAAACGCCCCCCAGCCTGGGAATCGATCCCAGGACCTTCTTGCCGTGAAGCAAAAGTGTTAACCACTGCACCATCATACCACATATTTGTTAAGCTGTTTAAAATTGCTTCACAATGGACATGTGAAAGGTTGTGTGCGTGTGTGTGTGTGTGTGTGTGTGTGTGTGTGTGTGTGTGTGTGTGTGTGTGTGTGCGTGTGTGTGTGCGTGTGTGTGTGTCAGTCCATCACAAGGCCACTATGATGGACTGGAGAGTGTTCCTGAGGATATACCTCACCATCGCCCAATGTTGGCTGAGATCGGTGACCCAAGTCAGAAAATGAAGGAATTATTAAATGAATGTTAAAATTGTGCTTCAATCCAATTATTAAGAGATTATTAGTGTCGCTGTAAACATAACTGCTGTGGATTACAGGTGAAACTCGAAAAATTTGAATATTCATCCAGCTCAAGCATCAAAGTTACACTTTTTATGAGATGTTTTATTTGTTGTGTGCTTTGCTTAGTGCAACCCTGTTATGAACCCTCAGGAACCTGAAAAAGTATATTTTTTAAAAATGGTTAATAAAGTCTTTAAGTAAAGAAAGCCACATTCACACTGAATAATCATTAAATTTCAGATAAGACTTGACTTCTATTAATTTAAGCGACTTTTGAAATCTTTTACTAATTTCAGTAATGAATTTCAAATATTTGCTCAAATCCAAACATTTAAACATTAAATCAGTCAAACTATTAAAAGGACAATAGGGCAAACCCTCATGAGTTTGGGAAAATCATTGAAGATTATTTTTATAAAAATCATATGTTAACAGGGTTGGAATTAGAGTAACAGGGTTGTGCAGAGTAACAGGGTTGGAATTAGAGTAACAGGGTTGTGCAGAGTAACAGGAATGGAATTAAAGTAACAGGGTGGTGCAGAGTAACAGGATTGAAATTAGAGTAACAGGGATGAAATTAGAGTAACAGGGTTGTGCAGAGTAACAGGTTTGAAATCAGAGAAGGAGGGTTGAAATTAGAGTAACAGGGTTGTGCAGAGTAACAGGGTTGAAATTAGAGTAACAGGGTTGTGCAGAGTAACAGGTTGAAATTAGAGTAACAGGGTTGAAATTAGAGTAACACGGTTGTGCAGAGAAACAGGGTTGGAATTAGAGTAACAGTGTTGTGCAAAGTAACAGGGTTGAAATTAGAGTAACAGGGTTGTGCAGAGTAACAGGGTTAAAATTAGAGTAACAGGGTTGTGCAGAGTAACAGGTTTGAAATTAGAGAAAGAGGGTTGAAATTAGAGTAACAGGGTTGTGCAGAGTAACAGGGTTGAAATTAGAGTAACAGGGTTGTTCAGAGTAACAGGTTGAAATTAGAGTAACAGGGTTGAAATTAGAGTAACAGGGTTGTGCAGAGTAACAGGGTTGAAATTAGAGTAACAGGGTTGGAATTAGAGTAAGAGGGTTGTGCAGAGTAACAGGGTTGAAATTAGAGCAACAGGGTTGAAATTAGAGTAACAGGGTTGTGAGGAGTAACAGGGTTGAAATTAGAGTAACAGGGTTGTGCAGAGCAACAGGGTTGAAATTAGAGTAACAGGGTTGTGCAGAGTAACAGTGTTGAAATTAGAGTAACAGGGTTGAAATTAGAGTAACAGGGTTGTGCAAAGTAACAGGGTTGAAATTAGAGTAACATGGTTGAAATTAGAGCAACAGGGTTGAAATTAGAGTAACATGGTTGAAATTAGAGTAACAGGGTTGAATAGATCCATTACTTCTTATTGTAGATCATAACATAAATGTGACAAATAAATACTCAGGACAACAGGAATGTTGTTTAAGAACATCTTGTGTTGTGTATTAGCCTGCGATGCTTATCATTCAATTGTTTACATATTTTAAATATTAGGTCTTGGTGCTTTCTCTTTCATAGAGGTGTAACTATAACAAGCTGGAATGTATAACATATTTTCAACAAAGGACCAGTGAGTAGGAATGATACATAAACATCTCACCAAGACCACAAACTGGATCTGATGAAATATTCAATGGACAAATGTGAAAAACAGTATTACTGTAGGCAGACAACTTGGCGATGAATTGAATGAGGATATGAAAAGTAGTCATGAATTGATCAATGTCATAGAAAACTGATGTCCAGGTTTAATTTTTGTGGCTGGCCAGAGCATCCCACACCTCTCTTGCAATGACCATGTGGCATGAGGTAACATTCTCTGGAGGAGGAATGAGGGCCAGCACATCCTCGAAGGGATAACAATGAAGATCATCCCTCAATGGCCAGAAAAAACTATTTCCCCACACTCTGTACATACATTTCACCTGGCAGTGAGTCTCATTCACCTCCTGGATGATGCCTGGGTAGATTGTGTGGTCGTACACCAGGGCAAAGAGTTGAGTTCATGTTTCGTTAATAATCTCATCCTGGTAGTTATTGCAGCATTGACATTCTTATGCTACCTGGTGGCAATAAAAGAAAAAGAATAGCACGTTATATTCCAGAAAATGTGGTAATACCTTTAAAACAAGTAAATTATGCTAAATTATACAGATACATTTCATTTTACTATAGATAAGGGGTTGTCCCTTTTGAGTGAACTGACTCTAATTACAGTAACAGGGTTGCAAGTAACAGGGTGGAAAATCACTGCTAATGTTGGATTTTTTCAGGAATAGACGCTAGCTGTGGCATGTAATGTTACTGTAAACATCAAGGACAGACTTAGTTATATTAATAAATAAAGAAAACTTTGAATTAATTTGTCTTATTCTAATAATATGACCTACAGGATTGCGTTAGTTAGAGTGACACACTCAGTCAAGGCTGAAAAAATTGGCAAAATATGAAAGATAGAAGAGAGGACTTACCTTTGATCTACCCATGGTGTCAGCATACGGCTTGATGATGTCATTTCCTCTGTGTGACCTAACTCAGTGTTTTTCTCCATTTTCTGCCATGCTAAATAGGTTTCAGTAACAGGGTTGCACGCATGTTGTGGGACACAACTTCATCACATCATTACTATTATTTAAAAATATGTTGATGATTAAGTTAATTGTTTTAACAATTACAAAAGACACATATCAACAAAATCATACAAAAAAGGGTATTTAAAACTTTATTAATGGTTAATTTAAGAGAAAAATGTCATTTTAGGGGTGCGTGAGATCTATTTTGTATTTTAAACAATATTTTGGAACACATTTTCCTGCAAATGTTTACATTTAGTCTCAGAACAAGTATAATTTACACAACAAGTGCATGTGTTAGTGTTTGTACTTTAATTATTTGAAATTTTTTGGGTGGGACAACAAATGTCCTCCAATTCTGGAATGTCCCGTTTCCTGAACCTTTAAATGGTCTCTCAGTCTGGTTCAGTAGAATTCACAATATGGGGAAGACTGCTGACCTGAGAGTTGTGCAGAAAACCATCACTGACCCCCTCCACAAGAAGGGAAGGCCTCAAAAGGTAATTGTAAAAGAGGTTGGATGTTCTTAAAGTGCTGTATCAAAGTACATTAATAGAAAGTTAAGTGGAAGAAAAAGTGTGGAAGAAAAAGGTGCATAAGCAGCAGGGATGAGTGCAGCCTGGAGAGGACTGTCAGGAAAAGGCCATTCAAAAGTGTGGGGGAGCTTTTGGCTTCAGATTTCGTATATCTCTTGTCAAGTCACTCCTGAACATCAGATAATGTCAGAATCATCTAACCTGGGATAAAGAAAAAAGAACTGGCCTGTAGCTCAGTGGTCCAAAGTCCTCTTTTGGTCCAAAGACTTCATTTCCCAGCAGGACTTGGCACCTGCCCACACTGCCAATAGAGAATCTACCCCATAGAGAATCTACGGGGCATCACCAAGAGAAAGATGAGAGACATGAGACCGAACAATGCAGAAGAGCTGAAGGATCTATTAAAGCAACCATAACACCTCAGCAGTGCCACAGGCTGATAGCATCCACGCTGCGCCGCACTGAGGCAGTAATTCATGCAAAAGGGGAAAAAGAGGCCCAAACCTTGCATTCACATTCATGCAATCATGATTATACTTTTCAGAGGGCCAACATTTCTGCATTTAAAATCCCTTTTTTATCGATTTTATGAAACATTTTAATTTTCTGAGATTCTGGATTTGGGGTTTTCATAAGCTGTAAGCCAGAATCATCAAAATGAAAACAAATAAAGGCTTGAAATATTTCACTTTGCATGTGATGAGTCGATATAATATATTAACCATTCCACAACTTAATTCATCTTTCTTCATACTATGTACCACCCTCTCTCCTTCCCTCTGCCTCCTGTGATGGACCTGACAATCCTCCCCCACCAGTAAACTTCACCTGTAATGAGGTTGAGAAGCAACTGAGAATATGACACTCAGGCAAGGCAACAGGACCGGATGGGGTGAGCCCCTGTGACCGTAAAGAATGTGCCCCCCAGCTCTGTGGGGTCTTACATTACATCTTCACCATGAGCCTGAGTCTACAGAGGGTCCCAGTGTGGTGGAAGATGTCATGCCTTGTTCCTGCACCAAAGAGCCCGTATCTCATTGGCCCCCAGGATTACAGACCCGTGGCAATGACTTTGCATGTCATGAAGACCCTCGAGAGACTCATACTGGATCAACACCGACCCATGGTTAGACCACATGTAGACCCCTTTCAGTTCACTTACCAGCCTTGTCTCAGAGCCATTATTTACCTGCTTAACCATGTCTACACCCACCTGGACCAGCCGGCGAGCACTGTGAGGGCCATGTTTTTTTACTTTTCCAGTGCATTTAACACCATCAGGCCGACCCTTCTGAGTGAGAATCTGACAGTGATGCAGGTGGATGCCTCGCTTGTGTCCTGGATTGTGGACTACTTGACCGGAAGACCACAGTATATGCATTTGCAGCACTGTGTGTCGGACACGGTGGTCAGCAACACCAGAGCACCACAAGGGACCGTCCTCTCCCCTTTATTTTCCACCCTCTACACAATGGAATTCAGCTACTGTACAGAGACCAGCCACCTTCAGAAGTTTTCTGATGACTCTGCTTTAGTCGGATGTATCAGTGGTGGTGATAAGATGGGATATCCGGCTGATATGGACTCCTTTGTTGCATGGTGTGAGCAGAATCATCTGCAGCTTAATGTGACAAAGACCAAGGACCTGATTGTGAATTTCAGGATATCCAAAACACCAGTGGCCCCTTTTCCCATCCTGGGCGTCAATGTGGAAATAGTGAAGGATTAAAAATACCTCGGAGTTCATATTAACGATAAACTGGACCGGGTTAAGAACACTACCCCACTTTACAAGAAGGGCCATAAACGTCTCTATTTTTGGAGGCGGCTAAGGTTGTTTAACATCCGCTGAACACTGCTCAGGATGTTTTATGAGTCTGTTGTGGCCACAGCCATCCTGTATGCTACTGCATGCTGGGGCAGCAGGCTGAGGGTTGCAGATGCAAACAGACCGAATAAACTGATATGCAAGGCCAGTAATGTTGTGGTGATGGAGCTGGACTCTGACGATGGTGTTGGAGAGGCGAATGTTGTCTAAAATAAAGACAATATTAAACAAAACCTCCCACCCGCTTCACAACCTGCTGATCAGTCACATAAGCACGTTCAGTGAGAGACTGATACCACCTAAATGTACCACTGAACCACACAGGAAATCATTCCTACCTGTGAACATTAAACTACAACTGCTCCATATAGCAACAACATCCACTGTTATATACTACATTTGTACATATTACTCACTGACACGATTCATTCTGGATCTGATTATATAGACATTAGTAACATTAGTGATCAAAAAATCACCTTTTAAGTTGAATTACTGAAATAAATGAACTTTTGCATGATCTTAAAATTTTTCGAGTTTCACCTTTAATTGACTCTAACAAGGAGTGAGACTTCTAGGGACTCGGTACATTTATAGGGTTCTTTCAGGGTTCAGTAGGCAACTAAAACTGTTGTAAGGTTTAATTTGGAAACTTAACAGATGCTGCCCCACCCACCCACAACCTCAGAAGCCTCATAATGTGATCGTGAGAGAGTGTGTATTTGTGCATGTACATGCTGGTTGAATATTTTTAATTATCGCTCAAGCCAGGTGGCTGAAACAAGTTAGAATTCCGTGAAAATGTGTTTGTGTGTGAGCTGGAATCTGGCTGAACAGGAATGCAAAACCTTTGATGAGAGATCCAAAGAGTCTTAGTTATGTCTATGTATGTCTGCACATTTGTGACCTCTTTCATGTCTCAGGATTGGGTGTTTTCCCAGAATTGGTCACATTCAATACAAATTTGGTCAACATGATGCCATATCTTCATCATTCATTCATTTTCTAAGCCGCTTGATCATTAGGGTTGCGGGGAGACCGGCACCCATCTCAGCCGACTCTGAACGAGGGTTGGGTACACCCTGGACAGGGTCAACACACACAACCATTCACACTCACACTCAGGGGCAATTTGGAACAGCCAGTTAGCCTAACGTGCATGTTTTTGGACTGTGGGAGGAACTGGAGTACCCAGAGGAAACCCACGCTACCATGGAGAGAACATGCAAACTGCACACAGAAATGGCCCGAGCTCGGGAATCGAACCCAGGACCTGCTTGCTATGAGGCGGACCTGCTGTCATAATATCTGAGATGCTAAATCTGTTATATATTCTCCCACCTCCCCCGGTTTCCTCCCCAATGTATTCATAACGAATTCTCAACAGTTAAGGAGTTCTTCCCTAGTAAACAACAGCTACCCCACCAGGTGGGACAAGCATTTGTTAAGGGCAGGGGGTTGAAGCCTTAGTTCCACCAATCTGTCACTGCTGGGCCCTCTGCCCCACTGCTCAGTTGTATAGATGAGAAATAAAATGTAAGTCATCCTGGATAAGGGCTTCAGCCAAATCTCTAAAATGTAAATGTTTACCCTGAAGCACTTGATGCCAATTGAGTGTAGTTTAAAAAAACTTTTTTTGAGCTTCGATACCCGACACTTTGTATGCATGAGCATGCGGAAGTGAAACAGTGCCAAAGTTCCTCAATGCAAAATGTGTTGAATCACATGAAGTGGATAAAACAATGTCACCATAACAAAGTTTGAACTTTTTTGCGCTGCAGCAATTTATTACAGTTTAAAAAATCCGGAACATAAATTTTAAATATTCAGAGTATTAAAAAGCCTGCTGTTGTGTTACGGTGGTGCAGTGGTTAACACGTTCGCTTCACGGCAAGAAAGTCCTGGGTTTGACTCCCGGGCTCTGGGCCATTTCTGTGTGGAGTTTGCATGCTCTCCCTGTGCTTGCATTGGTTTCCTCCGGATCCTCCGGTTTCCTCCAACAGTCCAAAAACATGCACAGTAGGCTAATTGGCTGTTCAAAATCGCCCCTAGGTGTGAGTGTGAATGGTTGTATGTGTGATGACCCTGTGATGTCCTGGCAAGCTGTCCAGGGTGTACCCCACCCTCGCCCAGAGTCGGCTGAGATGGGCGCCATCCTCCTACTTTTTGACATCCATGGATGCCGATGATTTGCTGGTGTTGCTTGTGAGTGACGGGGAAGAGGTTTGTCATGCCTCCCTCCCTGAGACTTTGGTCAATTGTGACCTTCCTTTCAAGCATAATACGGATTAAGTAGGAAATGTGAGATACTGAGATACTGATATATTTAGAAAGACAAGTGAATCTGCTTCAGAATGAGGTATAAAACATGATTATATATGAAAAGGGACTGAATTACATCACTTTGAATTTACATCACTAACCACGAAATGCTACTTTAGAGAAAATAGTAATTACAGTTACAGAACCAGTTTCTGAACGTCCGCATTTGAAACTCCCGAACATCCATCAACTAAATGAATCCGGCTCTCCACCAATCAGTGCCATCATACTAACATCTTCCTAGCAACAGATGAGTTCTATTTACTCATCTGTTGCTCATTGGTTTAGTCTTATATGATTGGGGGAATCGTTCTGGGATTCTGTAAGTAGGGAGAGGATTCTGGTAGTGAATTTGGATAATAAGGAAACACGCTGAGCAACCACAAAAGCCGATTGAAAATCAGTAAAATAAGTGGAGATTTCTATTGTTTTACAACAGTGTGGATATGGAACTCTTTCTTAAATTAATGTTTTAGCACGGATAGATTGTGTTTATGGATATTTGAACTCGGTCATGTTGAAGATTATACTTTGAAGCATATATTTTTGCAATATTGGATTTTCGTCCCGGTACGCCATTTTCAACTTACTTTAGCTTTTACTCAAAACACCACCTTGTGACTTAATCCGTATTATGCTGAAGCGGATCACAGTTAGCTTTCATGAGCCACATGCATCAACTGAGATTCGAACCTGCGAACTCTCAGATGGTAGGGGTGCAGTTTGTCGCGGAAAATTTCAATACACAGTAAATCATATTAAACAAGGGCTAAAATAGTCAACATAACTACTCAAATAGCTTCTAAGTGTTTGGCTGTTATTTCTGCAAGTCACTGGATCTAATGTTATAAAAGTATTGGATAGCATCGGTTAAGGTGATGGGTTAGTGATCTGAAAGTCAGCGATTCAATCCCCACTATCACCACTGTTGGGCCCATGAGCAAGGCCCTTAACCCTCAACTGATCAGTTGTATAAAAATGATAAATGTAAGTCACTCTGGATAAGAGCATCTGCCAAATGCTGTAAGTGTAAAGCACTGTACAAATTGCAGTAATTTACTTTGAATTATTTACGGTAAGCTGTGTCATACTGTCAAAATTACAGTAATTTACTGTAGCGTATATTTACGGTAAATAATTTCTTACTGTAAAACTTGCCAGTAATTTACAGTAACTTTGACAGAAAACAGAATACCTTTGCTACCAACATTTCACACCCAAGGCTATAAAACATGTGATGATGCCTCAAAAGGAAGTGTGGTGCCATTCCATGGTACCATGTATTACTGGATTAAACCACCGACTGTAAGAAGTGTAATCACTAACAGATTTAAAATCGCTTGGTATGTCTACTGTAATTCAACTGTAAGTCATGCAGTGTGGCGTGAAGTTGCAGGAATGTTCAGTTATAACATCCAGGTGGGAAGTCATGCACACACAGATTGACCACACAATGACCACAGTCACATGACGTGTTCGAACTTGTCCCACTGGCTTCCAAAACAATCATCTCAAACACCGCTCTCTGAGGTCAAAGAAAGTTGACCCTCATTAGATTGTACCGTTTACAGTGCGGGGTGAGGGAAAGTCCTGCTGTATGCTTGCTTTAAGATCTGTCAGAAAAATCTAATCATAGAGACCGAGTGCTCCATGATAGCTTTGGTGAAGTGGGAAGTTGGCGAACAGGGAAAGTCCTGTTGGAAATCTCGTAGTTATAAGATACTGTGTCACGGTGTTTAAAAAAGCCCTGCAGGGGATTATAAAGACTACAGAGACAATCACTGGCTGCCCCCTGCCTTCGCTGGAGGACATTGCAAACTCTTATGTACCCAGTAGGACACACAAGATTCTTGCTGACCACTCAAACTCCGGCCATGGACTTTTCAACCTTTTGTCCTCTGGTAGAAGATACCAGAGCATCAAGAGCCGAACAAATCACCTGAACAACACCTTCTACCTGTGGGAGCGATTAGGCCCCTCAATAATCTACCTCAGAAACAATCACAAGCACTCAGCTATGTGCAATAAAGATTCACGTACGGATGTGCCTTAATATTGAAGCATTTATGTTTTTGTTTATCTTTTTTTAGCTATTCTATTCAATTCTAATGTACAGGACGAAAGTAAAGGATGGACTTGTCAGTCAGTGTAGGTTGAGGTTGAAAGATCATGGCATAAAGCAGTGCATGTGTGTTCAAGCCTGTATCCAGGATTAGTGCAGCAAGCTTGGGCGGGCAGTTTTTTAATCCAACAAGAAACATATTTTACTAACCTGGTAATAGAAAACTGCTTCAAGCTGAGTACTTATTGGAAAACAAAAAAAACAAAAAAAACAAACAACAACAACAACAAAAAAACGCTTTTGGAAAAATGTCCAGGGCCAAAACTCTTAAATTGCATTCTGCAAGGGAATCAAATGTGGCCAGATCCCTGCCAGACTTCCAGTGGCCAGACTTACCTACCAGAAGTGTAGATCCATAAGCAGTATCTAACTATTAATAATAAACTAGTCCCCTAAGATATTATTTAAGCTTATATTATTATAATAAATAGCTTATAATAATAGTAATAATAATATATATATATATTGTTATTATTATTATTATTATCATTATTATTATTATTATTATTATTATTATTATTATTATTATTATTTATTCATTTATTTTCTAAGCCACTTAACCCTAATTAGGGTCGCTGGGAGATTGGCACTCATCTCAGCCGACTCTGGGCAAGGGCGGGGTACACCCGGAACAGCTCGCCAAGGCATCACACAACCATTCATACTCACATCCACACCTTGGGGCAATTTGTAACCGCCAATCAGCCTACTGTGCATGTTTTTCAACTGTGGAACTGTGGGTCGAGGCGTACAGTCGAGTTCACCTAGGAGATGTTATCTCAGACTTTCCTTTATACTTCAGGAAGAATTTGAGGCATGGCTCAGGAAAAAGCCAATCGTTCATCATGAATCATTTCTGAGGCTATAGATGATTATCAGGAAGTGGTCTGCTGCTTGCCTAAAGAGCAAAACCCAAGTATTTAACTTTTATGTTGTTAATAGTTCATCTTTTATAGTTGTGAAGTGTATGTTACTCTTTTATTTGTGTAAGTTTGACCTGACGATGAGCCAGTGCTCAAGTGGCTACTCACTACAACACGGAGGATTCCCAGAGGGCTGCGAGTTTGGCGAACTTGTTTAGTGTTTAATGAATATGGAGAAGATGGTACATAATGTTTAGCCTTCCGGGCATCAACCAGTATTATCCTGTAAGTGTTTGGCTTACTTCGGTATGAATATAGCCGGGGTGCTGCCTCACTTCGCCAGGCTTCTGTTCACAGAACACTTGGTGGTGGATCAACTCAACCATTGCAACCTTGGAAGCATCCATGAGAAAAACATGACCTATTGGATGTTACTGTAAATTTTATTGGAGGGCAGTGGTGGCTTAGTGGTTAAGGCAATGGGTTACTGGTCAAAAGGTCAGCGGTTCAAACCCAGTACCACCATTGTTGGGAAAGGCCCTTAACCCTTAGTTGCCTGTATTAAAATGATATTGTATTAAAATGATAACTGTAAGTTGCTCTGGATAAGAGTGTCTGCCAAATGGCATTGATGTAAATTGCAATTATTCAGAGTGACTTACATATATATATATATATATATATATATATATATATATGCATTTAATTTTATATACAATGGAGCAGTTGAGGGTTAAGGTCCAACAGTTGCAGCTTGGTGGTACTGGGAATTGAACCTCCAACCTTCAGATTAGTAACCCAGAGCCTTAACCACTAAGCCACCACTAGTCTACGCTACCTGCAGGGTGTTAAAGGGTAGCTGTAGTGAATTAGTGATGCTAGCTATTTAAAATGATCATGTAGGACATTAGCGGATCCTTCAACCAACATCAGTCCTTGCCTGTGTCCTTGGACTATCACTCCTTGCGAATGCTACGACTCAGGGCATGCTCAAAGACTTGTTGCCTTTCTAATTGGCTGTTCCACTGACCCTGTGCATCATAACACAGTATCGGCTAGTGCTGAGCTGCACAAACAACAAGAAATCGCAAAAAATGTTTATTTTTGTTCCTAAACCACCTGATGATAGGAAAGCAGAGTCTGCAAACATTAGCTGAACAAGTCATTTTGGATTTACCGTCACGCTCTCTGGCAGCGCTCCCATTCTCAGAGTCACTGGAATGTGACGTCTCACTGTCTCCACAAGAGACATCAACGGTCGACAATGTGCTGAAGAAACCTCTGGGGAAAAACTGCTAATTCACTCAGTTCAGCCTGCTAGGAATCCACGGTATAAAATCAGACAGTTTTGTGCTTTTTATGGTCATTTACGTTAAAATAAGCCTCTGTGTCGCTTAAACATATTACATCCACACAAATTATGCTGTAAGGCTCAACAACATTGCAACTGTGTTAAAGCATGAAGCTCAGAATTCACCAGCTGCAGCTTTGAGGTGGCCCATCTTTTTTTCATCTTCAATCTATTTTCACTTTTGTTTTTTTCAAAGCATTCTTCATCATTAAAGAATTGCAGAGATAGTTATAAATGACTCATTTAGTTCAACATGGAAATGCATTTCTATCATTTTTGTGGTTTCTGAGAAACCGTTCTGATATTTTAATGACTACTGGCAAACTGTGTTGATTTTGCAGTGCATATAAATCAGCAAAACAGCCAACATTCTGGTAAAGGCAGAACAATTTCTTAAAATTTCTTCCTATTTTTTGTTCCCCAATTTAGTCATTCACTCACTTGCTGGAGCCTATCTTAACCGGCTCTGGGCGAAGGAGGTGTACACCATGAACAGCTTGGCAGTCCATCTAAGGGCCAAGACACACAACCAAATTCATACTCACACTCACACCTAGGGGCAATTTGGAATAGCCTCATGTGCATTTCTTTAAACCGTGGTAGGAAATCGGAGTACCTGGAGAAAACCCATACCCCCCGTTTCAGCCTTAGCCACTTCCCAGCCATCAAGTATTGCCACCCTATCACAAACACCACCAATCAGGAAGGGGTGTAAGCATATACATACCTTCTCCATGAGACGTACTGATAATTGCACCTGCATCTTTACGAACTGCTGGGCATGCGCATTCAGGGGAAGGCTAAAACACTGGGAGGGAAAGTGCAATCTGCCTATTTGTACGAATGACCTCACAGATGACAATGGATGGCTGGTGAGTTCTGGAAGTTACAGGAAAGTGAGTGTATGCCATCCCTGTCTCCCGTGAGAGCTCCTATAGACTCCTAGCTCCAAATTTGAACCTGCGGTCTCCAGGTTAATAGTTGCGCACCTTATCTATTTGCTACATGGGAGCTATAAGCATGGCCATTTAAATCAGAATTGTTAACTGTTTTATATTTATTTTAGCCCTATTACATTTGTTTGTTTTGTTTTGCAAATAACTGTGTTGTAGTCGCTGTAAAAGTAGCATAGCCCGAGTACACTGTAACCATCCCAAGTGAGAGGGAAACACTTGGAGCCATGTAGCAGATTTCCTCCTTGTTTATCTTGCTGTAGTCGTGTCTGTACACATCAGGTGAGTGGAATGTTTCGATAAAACAATCCTCCTGGATGGTTTTCAAGCTTTATTTTCAGGCCATGGGAAAAAATAATGCTTTTACCAATCTGTTTAAAGTCTGTATCTGAAACACATTGACTGAAGAGTGACAGGTACACCCCCTCAATCTTCCCAAAACTGGAACACTCTGCACTAATTGTAGGAAACGGATGAGAAAGATAATTTGTTGGTGGGAGTCGAGAATTTGGATTGGGAGAGTTGGAGCATTTATTTCCTCCACAGCTGAACTGATGAAACAAAATAAAATGTAATGGAGACCTTCCTGTGATATAATGATTACAGTCTCTCTCTCTCTCTCTCTCTCTCTCTCTCTCTCTCTCTCACTTTGTCTCTCTCTGTCTCTCACTCTGTCTCTCTCTGTGTTTCGTACTCTGTCTCTCACACGGTCTCTCTCACTTTGTCTCTCTCTCTCTCTCTCTCTCTGTTTCTCTCTCCCTGTCTCTCTCTCTGTCTCTCTCTGTCTTTCTCACTCTCTCGCTCTCTCTCTGTTTCTCTGAAACTGACTCTCTGTCTCTCTCTCTCTGTCTCTCTCACCCTGTCTTTCATCCTGTAGGTTGGAGTCAGGAATTAACAAAAGAAACAAAACAAAGAAAATAAAATGTAATGGAGACCTTCTGGTCATTTACTTTTACAGTCTGTTTCTCTCTCTCTCTCTCTCTCTCTCTCTCTCTCTCTCTCTCTCGTTCTCTCTCACTCTGTAACTCTCTTTCTGTCTCTCGCTCTGTCTCTCTGTTCCTGTATGTGGAAGGTGGGAATTAACAAAATAAAATGTAATGGAGACCTTCTGGTCATTTACTTTTACAGTCTGTCTCACTCACTCTCTCTCTCTCTCTCTCTCTCTCTCTCTCTCTCTCGCTGTCTATCTCTCTATATTTCTCTCGCTGTCTTCTCTCTCACTCTGTCTCCCCCCCCTCTCTCTCTTTCTCTCTCTCTCTCTCTCACTGTCCCTCTCTTTCTGTCTCTCTGTTCCTGTATGTGGAAGGTGGGAATTAATAAAATAAAATGTAATGGAGACCTTTCTGTCATTTACTTTTACAGTCTGTCTCACTGTCTCTATCTCTCACAGTCTCATATTGAGTCTCACACACCTACCTCGTATTCTCACTCTCTCTCTCTCTCTTTCTATCACTCTGTCTGTCTCTATCTCTCTCTCTCTCTATCTATCTGTCTCTTTCTCACATTCTTTATCTTTCAATCTCTTTCTCTCCCTCCCTCTGTCACTTTCACACTCTTATACCCTGTTTCTTTCTCTCTCTCTCTCTCTCTCTTCTCTCTATCTCTGTCTCTCTCTCTTTCACCCTGTCTCATATTGTCTCACGCTGTTTCTCTCTAGCCATGTTTCCATTAACCTGATTAATACACGGGCAACATGGTGGCGCAGTGATAAGCTCATCCGCCTCACAGCAAGAAGGTCCTGGGTTCGATTCCCAGGCTCAGAGCATTTCTGTGTGGATGTTCTTCCCATGCTTGCGTGGATTTCCTCCAGGTACTCTGGTTTCCTTCCATAGTTTTAAGGCATGCACACTAGGCTAACTGGTGTTTCAAATTGCCCCTAGGTGTGAGTGTGAGTGGCTGTGTGTGTTAGCCCTGCAGTGGTCTGGTGAGCTGTGTACCGCACCTTCGCCCTGCATCGGCGGAGATAGGTTTCAACCACCTTGTAAATGAGTGAGTGATAATTGCACCGTTTTTCATTTTACTCTAATAAAAGGAATTGAATGGAATGATTTGAGTAATAAAAAAGCAGGAATTTCGGGGGAAAAAATTCAAATATCACAGAAAAGTTTTTACGCTCACATTAGATGCTTTATTTTCAGGTAGTTCGGTAAAGAGCTGTTTTACAAAACTGAAGTGGTTTTCTGTTTTTAAATCACATGACATGAAGACCAGATGAAAACTCTGTGAGCTTTCACTAAAGGAGAAACAAACACAAGAGAAGAAAACACAAACACCCAGATTTCACACGCTCTCTCACTCTCTTTCTCTCCCTTGCTATCTCTCTCTGTCTCTCTCCCTCTCTCTCTGTCTTGTGTGCTCTCTCTCTCTCCCTCTCTCTCTCTCCCTTGCTCTCTCTCTGTCTCTCTCTCTCTGTCTTGTGTGTGCTCTCTCTCTCTTTCTCTGTTTGTCTTTCCTGTCATAATACTCTCATAAGTTCAGGGAAACACTTGCAGGTCAGCTGATGCTGAGTGTGTGAAATCATGTGTCCTCTGGGTTTTCACACACACACACACACACACACACACACACACACACACACACACACACACACACACATAGACACACACACACGCACACACAAACACACACATACACACACACACAAACACACACATACACACACACACACACACACACACACATACACACATAGAGTTTTAGTTCCCTATTGGATAAAAATGGAGTATGTGACTCGAGTGGCAAGCGGTGGGAGGAAGGGGAGCAGTGGGGGGGTGGGGGGGGTGGATTGCTCCATAAAAATAAGTTGGATGAGCAAACACCTAATTGTTGCTGTAACTAATTTTGGATCCCTATAATTCCTTAGAATGTCATCATGTGTCTGTGTGAGCATACAGGAAAGGGTGGGTTCCAGGGACATCTCCTGACTCAAAATGGGGTCATACCTCTTATTAGTCATAACCATAATCGTTATTACAGTCCATTAATTAATTCGCAAGACCATTGACTTATGCCTGGGATTTGAACCCAGGACCTGATTGCTGTAAGGAGGATGTGCTAACCACTATGGCACCTATTATATAATTCTTACAATTAAAATCTTTTAGGTTACATCAAGATTTAAGTGTAATAATTTTTACACAAAAATGTAATGAAATATTAAAAAGACAAATAGAATTATAGATAGATAGATAGAAAGATCAAAGGTAGGTAGATAGATAGATAGATAGATAGATAGATAGATAGATAGATAGATAGATAGATAGATCGAAGGTAGGTAGGTAGATAGATAAATAGTTTGAAGGTAGGTAGATAGAGAGATAGATAGATAGATTGATAGATAGGTAGATAGATAAATAGATAGATCAAAGGTAGGTAGATAGATAGTTTGAAGGTAGGTAGATAGATAGATAGATTGAAGGTAGATAGATAGATAGATAGATAGATTGATAGATAGATCGAAGGTAGTAGGTAGATAGATAGATAGATAGATAGATAGATAGATAGATAGTTTGAAGGTAGGTAGAGAGATAGAGAGATAGATAGATAGATTGATTGAAGGTAGATAGATAGATAGTTTCAAGGTAGGTAGATAAATGGATAAATAGATAGATAGATAGATAGATAGATAGATAGATAGATAGATAGATCAAAGATAGATAAATCAATAGACAGATGATCGAATGTAGATTAATAGATAGATAGATAGATAGATAGATAGATAGATAGAAGGTTGGTAGGTAGATAGATTAATAGATAGACAAAAGATAGATAGATAGATAGATAGATAGATAGATAGATAGATAGATAGATAGATAGATAGATAGATCAAAGGTAGGTAGTTAGATAGATAGATAGATCGATGGATAGATAGAAGGTAGGTAGATAGATAGATAGATAGATAGAAGGTTGGTAGGTAGATAGATTAATAGATAGACAAAAGATAGATAGATAGATAGATAGATAGATAGATAGATAGATAGATAGATAGATAGATAGATAGAT
>JAOUQZ010057991.1:0-21037 GCA_028564935.1 Neosilurus hyrtlii
TATATTTATATATATATATTTATATATTTATATATTTATATTTATATATTTATATATATATATTTATATATTTATATATTTATATTTATATATTTATATATATATTTATATTTATATTTATATATTTATATATAAATAGAATTAAAAAAATAAGGGGGACCTGTGTATGTATTAAAACATCGCTGTGGCAGCCGCTGGGAGATGCACAGTATTTTCAATGACTTTCAAGTCCTTCAAGATACTTCAGTAAAACTTCAGCAATTTGTGCTCCAAAAAAAAGAAGGGAATATAATGTATAATGAACAGAAAAGAACCGTTAAACCACAAACAGAGAAGTTAAAGTGCTGAATAAAAACCTAATCACACAACAGTCCTGATGCTTCCTGTTTATCACCTTCCAAATCTGAGATACGGCCACCAAGTGAAATAACTGGCCTGGCAAATGGAAATTCTTAGTGTACTTTCATTTCTTGAGACCCTCAAGTCTCATTCATGGATACATGCCCACCCTTTACCACACTCCTGCTGAAAGGACAGGATAGAGAAAATTGTGGTGAATAAACTATAATATATTCTTGTTAGACACGGTGTCGTAGTGGTAAGAACGTCTGCCTCACAGCATGAAGGTCAAATGAGTGAGTGAGAGTGACTTATTAGCTTCATTAATTGCTTATTATTATTATTATTATTATTATTAATAATAATAATAATAATAATAATACTCACTAACTCATTTACCAAACCACTCAATCCTACTAGGGTTGTAGGGAAGCTAGAGCCTATCTCAGCCGATACAGGGCAAAGGCGGGGTACACCCAGAACAGCTCGCAAAACCATCCCATTACCAACACACACAACCATTCACACTCACACTCACATCAAGGGGCAATTTGGCACAGCCAGTTAGCCTAATGTGCATGTGTTCGGACTCTGGGAGGAAACCGTAGTACCCAGAAGAAACCCACACAAGCAAGGGGAGAATATGCAAACTCCACACAGAAATGCCCAAGGCCCAGGAATTAAACCCAGGACTTTCTTGCAGTGGGGCAGATGAGCTAACCACTACTCCACTGTAATAATAATAATAGCTCTACGATGGCCTGGCAAACTGTCCAGGGTGTACTTGCCCTTGCCCAGAGATGGCTGAGGTGGGCGCCAGCCTCCCTGTGACCCTTGTTAGGATGAATGGATTAATGAATTTGGCAGTTATTGATCCATTGCAAAACTGCCATGGTGGTATAACCAGAGTCATACTCAGGGAGGCTGAACCATTACCCAGAGAAGACTGAATGACTCTTATTCAGAGCCTGGGATCAATACTAGTTTGGTTCAGTTCTCCTTATCTTTCATCCATACATGTTTATATCAACATTTACTGAATGTGAATTTTTAATATACAAAGACTCTCGCTTGTTTGTGGACCTAAGAAACTGCTTCCATGGAGCTAACACACTATATTAGTCATTTCCTGCTGCTGTAAAGTGACTCTGCTTCCCACACCAAATCACATCTCATCCCACACACTGAAAAACAGGCGAATGTTTTCTCTGCAACACATTACCAAATATCATTAAACACTTTTATGCACCGCTTATATTGCACTTATGCTACACATTCCTGTATTTGCACACATGCTCTTTTCCATATCTGTTTTAATAATTTTCACACCTTCTGTCAAACAGATTGCCCAAATTGGTATAATTTTCAGATATATGTTTGTAAATAGGGTGGCATAATGGCTAAGTGGTTAGCGATTTCCCTTCACAGTAAAAAAGTTCTGGGTTTAAATCTCGTTTCGAAGGCCTGTCTGTATGGATATGCAAATTTTCCCTGTGCTTGCGTTGGTACATCTGGGTACTCAGGTTTCCTCTCACAATTTGAAGACATACTAGATGTAGAAATATTTACATGAAACTCTATTTTTTGGTGAATGCCTGCTTAAAAGGAGCTCATTTATGTACCAGGCACATTACTTCATCTTATTGCTACTGTTATTGTAAACAGATAAAGAACCAAAACAAGATGTAGGTGAATAAGAAATACTTAGAAGGTGATCACACTGGAGAAACGATAGTTGCTTTTCATTCTCGAAAGGTTCTCAAATTTCAGATATTCATGGCATCGAATTTTAGTTGCTTTGTTCGTGAACTCAAACTAATGATTTTTAGTTTGCAAAATAAGTGACGTTGTTGGAGACCACCATGCGCAGTTTGTGAAAAGTATTTTGTCATTGGTCGTATTTTATTCGCATTTTGTTCTCGCTAATGACGCATGAATAAAAAGCAAATGGTTTGAAAACAAAAAGGGAGCAAATCGGTCGCAAATTGTCACACGACAGTCAAATTTTACGTGCTATATATATTTAAGTCGCAAAATATTCGCTTGCATGTATAGTCGCAAAACACCTTGACACGAATTTCAAAATTCGCAAAAAAATCAATTTGTGGCTGTTGCTTTTCTATCGCACCTCTAGAGTGATCACCCCCTTAGCCTGTGAGCTGGGGTAGTTTTGCTGGGAAACCTTTGTATTCAATCAAACTACATATGCTATTTACTATTGAATGGGTGCCATTAATAGAGTCTATCAATCCATCCATCCTGCACTGGTAAATTTTCATGGTTTCTGTTACACTGCATGTTTTTACCTGAGAAGGTTTCAAGTTCCCTTCAGAAAGCGTTCTCTAGGACAAACATTCATTCATACCTGGGGCAATTAAGAACAGTTAAACTAATTTGCATATCTTCAGACTGTGGGTGGAAACTCCATGGAAAAGCCTTTGCCAGCCTTGGATCTCATACCCAGGACATTCTTGCTGTGAGGCTGAAGTGCTAACCACTACCTGACCATGCCCATTTTACAATTTTCTTTTGTTTCAGCTTTCACACATTTCTCTTTCTTTTTTTTCTGTGAAAATTCTATTCTTATTGCACTTTCTTTATAAAGCACCCATTTAGACTGCACATATTCATCACTAAGTCTGGTTCTACCATCCTACTGCATTATATTTGAGCAAAAGTGGCATAAAAACAACCTGACTGAGATTAACGGCTTCTTGCTGGTTTCATCTGTGAGTGGTAAAGGTACTGTTGATGTAAATTTTAGTTTTCTTTTGTCAGTGTGGTTATAGCTTGACACGCTATTCCAGCCCACTGTTGTCAGTCTCCTCCCCTTGATAAGCTTCTGTTTGGTCTTGTACCAAACACCTGGTCTGTCAGTTTCATCTGATTACACTAAGTTACTGCCTTTAAATAAATATAATACACGCTAGAACACTTTAGTAGAGACTGTAATTCAGTGACTAAGTGAATGCATACTGTACTATATTATAAAATAGTGAAGATGTATAATTTGAACCTGTTATGTTATACACAGTATAGATTATAAATAATATATAAATACACTGGACTTTTAGGACATAAAACATACAGTATTGTATCAGTAAAATAAATCTATTATTTCTAGAAAGTACTATACTTTATAAGTATGTATAAGTATACAGTGGAAGTATGCTAGTACTGTATATTAACATTTAACTGTAAATGTGTTTGAGTTGAATTGTCCATAGTACAAATGAGTAAGGTTGTACTATACATCATAGCATTATTTACTGTATGTAATGACAAATGTTTTGGTTGTTATGGTGACTGTCGTCAAGCTTATTTTCACACTAGGTGCAGTCTGTGGTATCGAGAAAAAAAAAATCAACCTAGGGTTTGCGGTCACATCCATTGCGTCAGTATATCAGTTTGCTTTAGTTTGTGTAGCATGACACTAAACTTGTGAAAAGACTTCGCTGCAGAGGCATGACTTCTTACAGGCTAGAGATTTCAACCATTACAATGAACTGCATGATGCTATTGTTGAATTTGTTTGTATATTTAACCAGAACAAAACCTTGTCAGGTTATAGAGAAGAATACTTTTGCATAAGTGAATCTTTGACAATAGTTGCTGCTGCAAGGATGAATTTAAGGTTTATATTAAAATGCCTGTTCTAAGCTAGTAATAAGTGTGTGTGTGTGTGTGTGTGTGTGTGTGTGTGTGTGTGTGTGTGTGTGTGTGTGTGTGTGTGTTTGTGTGATTGACTGAACTGTGACCCTCATATTCGGCTGAGATAGACTACTGCTCCTTCTAGTAATATTAAGCAGTTTGGGAAATTACTAAATGTGTAGGGTATGCAATCCACATAAACAATCTAAGAAGAAGTTTGTGTAATTTTATGGAAGGAGTCGCCACTGTTAGCGCTTTGAAGCATTCACTCACTCATCTGCTCACAATCCTACTAGGGTGGCGGGGGTGCTGGTGCCTTCTGACACTGGCTGAGGGCGGGGTACACAGTGGGGAACAGCTCACCAAACCATTGCAGTGCAACATACACACAACCATTCACACACACACACACACACACACTCACACATCATTTACATTTATGGCATTGGGTAGACACCCTAATCTTACATACCTTCTTAATTTTTTCTACAACTGAGCAACTGATGGTTAAGGGCCTTGCTCAAGGACCCAAAAGTGGCAGCTTGGGAAAATGGAAGCCTTAACCCTTGACCTTCAGATCACTAATCCAGAGTCTTAACTACTGAGCTACCACTGCCTTTGAACTTCCTAGGGGCAAATTGGTACAGCCAACTAGCATAATGTGCATTTCTTCAGTCCAATGTCTTTGTACTGTGGGAGGAAACCGTGCCATTCCGCCTTGAAGCAACATTCTTGACATGAAAACAGGAGTTTTCAGGATTGAGGATGATTTTTGTTTTCTTAAATACTGGCATCATACACTTAATGTTTCTGCATCTTGTTATATCAATGATGGCAAACAAGAAAGCTTGATAAGGGAACTATCCTCTATAACAGGAACTAACAGGTTTCAACTTGTGAATTGTTTACCATTTAGATTTTTCATGAATGAAACAGTGTTAACGAGATAATCCACTGGGTTTTGTGAGGTAAAATGATTGAAAAGTCAACTTTGGGGTTATGAATTTGGAGAACCTTTAATGTGATTAGCTTGCTCTTTCTGTTTGGGTTCATGTTTAATTTATTGGCCATGTGAACTACTGGCAAGCTGTATGGGGTGTACCAGAGTTGGCTGAAGTAGGCTCCAGCCTTCCTGCAACCCTAGTAGGATAAAGCAGTTCAGAATAAGAATGAACGAGTGAATAAACAAGGAAGTGGGAAAGGGAGAGAAAGAAGAAAAACAGGGCTTAAACAGTACTGGTATGGGTGATCCTTAAAGCATAATCAGAATCAGAATATTTTCTTGATCCTGGAGGAAATTGTGTGCACACAGCTGCTTTATTCCAATTATAGAATAAAGACAAAGATCAAAAAGTCTCAAATTAAAAATTACAAATATCTATATAAACAAATACATAATGAACACTAGATACAGTATTATCAATATGGTAAATAGTAGAATGTAAACAGTGGATGTTGTTGCTATATTAAGGGGTTGTACAGTCTAGTGGCTACAGGTAGGAAAGATTTCCTGCGTCGTTCAGTGGTGTTTAAGTGGTTTCAGTCTCTCACTCCTGTGACAGGTCAGCAGGCTGTAAAGTGGGTGGGAGGTATTGTTAAGTATTGGCCATGTATAATTTGTGTGTATGTAATACGTTTAAGCGTTACAGCGGCTTATTTTAACATAAACCATAAAAGGCACAAAACTGGTCATTACAAAAAAGTGGCTTACTAGCGGGGGCTGAATTGCAGGGGTTAGCAGTTTTTCTCCAGAAGTGATGTCAACACATTAGACAGGGTTAACGTCTCTTATGGGGACAGTGGGACGTTACATTCTAGTGACTCTGAGAATGAGAATACTGCCAGAGATGAGTGTGATGGTAAATCCAACATGGCTTATGCAGCTGATGTTTTAACAACTCGGCGTTCTTGTTGTCAGTTGGTTTAGGAACAAAAAGAAATGTTTTCCGCGATTTCTGCACTTGTTGTTTGTGCAGCTCGGCACTGGCTCATAATGTGTTATGCTACACAGGTCAGTGACGTAGCCCAGCCAATCCAACACGTACGAGTCACTTCCAGGCTGGAACATGAGGAAGGCAACATGTCTCTGATCATGCACAGTGTCGTTACACTAACGTGCACTTTGAAAATGGGCATGGACTGATGTTGTCGGAAGGAACAGCTGATGTTATACGTGATCGTTTTAAAGAGCTAGTAACACTAATTCACCACAGGTACCCTTTAAAGGCAGATCTAATGGAGCCTAACGATGAAGAAGAAAGCAATTGTTCACATTTTCAGTAAAAATTATTACTACATAGTTATAGAACTCTTGCTCTCTGCTACTAAAAGGAGTCATGCATAAATCTGTAGCTATTAAAAATATTGTTTGAGTGAAGTATTACTTGGTCACTCCCAATAGTGTTGCATGAGTGCTGCTGCATGATATGAGTTGATTTACTGCCATTAGTATAATCTGTGCGTGGCACGGTGGCATATCGGTTAGCACATCAGCCTCATAGCAAGAAGTTCCTGGGTCTGAGTCTCAGTCTCAGTTTCTGTGTGGAGTTTGCATGTTCTCGCTGCGCTTACAAACTTTTCTCCAGCTACTCTGGTTTCCTCCAACAGTCCAAAAACATGCACATTAGGATAGCTGGCTGTTCCAAATTGCCCCTAGGTGTGAGTGTGATTGGTTCTGTATGTTTTGGCCTTGCAATGTTCTGGTGAGCTGTTCAGGGTGTACACCACCTTCGCAGTGTGTTGGCTGTGATAGGTGCCAGCCTCCCTGCGACACTAAGAGTAGGACTAAGCGGTTTGGCAAATGAGTGAGTGAGTGTAAATGCACATTTAAACATTTTTTTTTTCTTAATCATTTTTGCTCGTCTTTCTTCAAAAATGCACAACAGCCCTGCTTCGCTAGTTTGAATTAGTTCCTCCTATTAGATCACCTAACAGGATTTCCTGCTGTCATTCGGGGTTTTTTCACTGCATGCTTAAACTTGATGCAGACAGGAAAATGCTTTACATTACCACATCTGGAGTCATCACTGGATATGTAGTGTAGACTCTTTTAACTCATTTTCACCATCATCATCATTGTCTTCATTTTTGTCATGCTGTACCTTGCAGAGTTTACCAGCCTGATCCTTATCACACTCATAAATGGTGGTAAGTCTGCATCTATCTGTCTCTATAATATTACACACTTTTTACCTTTGTGTCATAACAGAGCTCCAGTTTTTAGCGAATTATTCTTAAATATTGTGCCTTTTATCTTCCTTCAATGTTTATTCCTTAGTTATTTATTTGAAAGCATATTATACAGGAACTCCTTTAAATCAGATGCAAAAGCTGTGAGTCAGTGTTTAAGCCTGCTAATGGGGTTACCATGTGCTCACCGTTACCGTTTTAATAATGATGGAGAACCTTTAGGCTTTTAATTAAGCAGTAATATGTAGGTTTCTATTATATACTCAAGCTTCTGTTATATAACCTCATTCTTTGTTGTGTGGGATAAGAAAACCTAGCTTAATGAATTTATTTCTGTATTTAACACTTGAAGAGCGTTTGCATGCTGGTTTTACCTGATGAGAAGGAATGGCTCTGTGAGGCATTGCGATTAAGGAGTTTCAATATGATGCAGAGGATCAAATTGATACTGGCGGAACTCACATTGTTGGGTGTAACTTCACAACACAGTATGTTATATATAGAGACAAGCCTTTTTGTGTTTTTGGTGTGTGTGTATGTGTGTGTGTGTGTGTGTGTGTGTGTGTGAGAGAGAGAGAGAGAGAGAGAGAGAGAGAATACAGTAGATGCACATCAGCATTTAGGACCACATGGTGTGACTTTTTGGCAGCCATGCTCGGTGTTGAATTAAAGGCGACTACAGGAGGTTGTCATATCTCTGTTTGTTGCAAGCAACACTATGACATGTATCTAATAAACCTGAGTATGACATCAAGTTTCAGTCGTATAAACAGTACAATGGTCACCCCTCATGAATCTTAGGCTACAGTGTGTTCAGTTTTCAAGATACCAAGACCATGACAACGGGCATGATTGCACCTCTCTCACATCGCAGTGTACAGCACCGTTTCATGATGCAAGACATCGATGTGTTTCTTTCTTTTGTTTGGGACAGCCCACAATCACACTGTCAATACCAGGCATAAGTATATTGGTTTATTATTATTCATATAAGGTGTCACGGTGTAGTAGTGGTTAGCATATTTGCCTCATAGCAAGAAAGTCCAGACTGTTCCGGGTGTACCCCGCCTTTACCCAGAAGGTTGTTAGTTTGGCTCCAGTCTCCCCACAATCCTAGTAAGGTAAACTGGTTCGGCAAATGAATGAGTAAATGAATGATTAGTATACCAGGTGTGTATACCTGGATGAAGAAAGGCTTAAACACGGACTCTATTCAGCCCTAAATGCTAGTCAGGTGGCTGTGTGGGATTTGCAAATGTGGGGTGGAGTTCAGTTTATTTTCTGTAATATTTTAAACAAGTGTTGTTACAAAGTAGTGTTATAGAAATGTGGATATGGCTTTAAATCCCTAACATTAAAACCAGAGGCAAAAGTGGCAAAGACTATGTATGAATGGTGCACTGGTGGCTTGGTGGCAGGGTGTTGGCTTACTGATCCAAAGGTGTGGGGTTCAAGCCCCACTATCGTCGAGTTGTCCCTGCTGTCCCCCCAGTGCAGCTAACTGGATTATCAAGCGCCAGCCATGTCTCTCACTGTCTGTGCTGAGAGGCATGTAAAATAACTATTGCTGACTTTCAAAAAGAGTGGGCCATTGGATTGTTATCAGGGTGCTTCTGCTTTAAGTGTTGGAATCAAAATTGTTCTTGTTCTGAATATAACTGAAAAATTGTTGGCCGGACATAAAACAATCAATTACTCACTCACTACATACAAATAAAAGGTTTGAGAGGAACCAGAACCAAAAAGGGAACCCACTGTTTCCTGGGATACACCAAATAATGTGATTATGAGTCATTTCACATCCACAACAGTATATTCTAAAACCTAACAGTGCAAAGTGTGTCATCTGTTTTAATTATCAGCATCAGTTTTTAGCTTTAAGTCTTAAGTATTCAAATCAAGTGATCTACTGAATATTAGATCCAGACTTAAACGGTTTTCAATTTTTCCAGTTCAATTCAGTTTTATTTGTGTAGCGCTTTTCACAATTGACACTATCGCATAGCAGTTTTACAATGTAGAAGCAGATGTGATATAGAATTTAAGCAGTTCTCTATGAACCCTACACATCTCCAGTGAGAAAGTCCATGGTGACAGGGGCAAGGAAAAACTAATACAGAAACCTTGAGAGGAACTAGACTCAGAGAAGAAACCCAGCCTCATTTGGGTGTGACCAGATAAAAATACAAACCATGTAGCAGGAACGTGATTATAATTTAATATGAAGTCTAGTTGGTTATCTTATAACTGTAATGGTAGTTGCAGTCCTAAATCATTTTAGTAAAGGAGTTTATGTCCCCAGTAGTGGAAAGTCATCCTCACAGTTCCTGAGTGTATATTTAGGTCAGGAGCGAGGAGCTTCTAAGATAAGAACTCCAAGCAGTGCACATCAGTGCTCCAAGCAGTGCACATCAGGATGGATCACAGGATTCAGAAAACAGAAGGAGCAATATCACTGATATCTGAGAAGTAGCATGTGTACCTCAACAAAAACAGAGAGAGAGAGAGTGTTATGATGACACCTGGAGACAAGAGGAATATAATAATGCAGGCTTTATTATTCCCAAACAAAACAAGGGCTTAGCGAGCCAAAAAAAAGGGACAACTCAAAACGGGGTCTGAAAAGGAAACCTGCCACAAGGGGCAAATCAAAACTGACAAACACAACAGGTAAACAAACTAAGGGTCCGGGAGAACTTCGGGTGAAGTCATAACGGGTAGAGAATGCGGAAATCAAGGTAAGTCCAAAGCCCTGGAAGGAGTAGCGGTGAAACACATGCATATCCAATGAGGCTAGACACTTAAGTGTGTTTAACGAGGGGTTTTTTATATGGTGAAGACAATCAGCTCCGGTAATGAGGTGCAGGTGATGACGATTAGTACTCGGGGGAGTGTGCTCGTGGTGTGTGAGAGTCAGGAAGAGAGTTAGACATGGACGTAACAGTGAGAAAGAGAGAGAGAGAGAGAGATAGGTTGTTAGGTATGCTCATGACAGTGTAATGTTTAAAAAAGAGAGTTTATTAGTGCTGGTTGCAAGCATGGACTTCGGCATGACTAACAATGACAGCATAACTAAAAAGAGAGAACCAGAAGGAAGACAGACATGAGGGCACCCTGTACCTGAGACAATCAGCCTCTCCAATGTTGACAGACCTAGGTGAGCATGTGAGAGAGAGGGAATGCATTCGCTTCCAAACATCACAGTTTATCAGGACTCTATGAATGAGAACCCCCAGATCTGCTCTCTTACCTAATTAAAGACTATTTCCAAAATGCTTGACCAAACATGCAAGTTTTCAGTCTAGCCTTAAACACAGAGAGTCTTCATCTGTCCTGTGAGAGCTTTGGTAGCTTTTGGCTTGTTCCCCTTCCCATGATGAACATGAATTTTCTGCTTAATCCTATTAGGGATTAGAGCCTATCTCAGCCTACTCTTTCCAAAGGTGGAGTGCACCCTGAACAGTTCACCAGTCCACTGCAAAGCCAACACACAGACACAATCATTCACACTCACATCTAGGGGCAATTTGAAACAATCAGTTAGAAAAATGTCCATGTCTTTGAACTGTGGGAGGAAACCGGAGTACCCGGTGGAAACCCATGCACGCACGGAGAGAAAATGCAAACTCCCGATCATTGTTATCGTTTTTTCAAATGGAAAAATAACTGAAAAGCCAGCAATTTTTTTCAATACTGAATCTAACTAATTTGAAGTGTATTAACTTTTAAATTAAATTAATAAAAAAATTAAAATTAGTTTCATTAGAATGCTCACAAGAGATTTTTCCTTTCAAATGTTCATAGACATGGGTGAAGATTGCCATACAGAGCTCACTAAGCTTGAGCTGGACCCTCCTGAGCTGGTGGTACAATATGGAGATCCTGCCTCAGTGAACTGCAGTTCTCACTCTATCTCTACAAAACTGTTCTGGACCTTTCCACTGGGAAATACTTCGAGACCTGATAATCAGACCATCACCTGGGAAACAGACAATCTGACTGCCTGGGAAATAGACCTTGTGTGCTACATGACTCTGAATGGTACACAGTGCAGAAAACCTCTCCCTGTTAAAGTTTTCAGTAAGTATCTCATATTCAAGTGCTGAAATAGTAGTGAGTAATGAATGTGTAAAGTATTAATGCTGGAATATATTGTGTGGAGAATTGTAGATGGTAGATAAAAATGTTCTCTTTGTGCAGAGCTTCCAGATCAGGTGTCCATCAGCACTGTGAATCACACAGGGCCAATGAGTAGCTATGTAGAGTACAAGCTCCAGTGTGACATTCAGAATGTTGCTCCTCGTCATCTACTCACTGTGAACTGGTACAAAGGGGACCATCTAGTGGACAGTGTTAGCTTTACTAACATTTCCAGCAAGATACCAGGGAATGTGTCCACCATACTCCTAATCCATCCCAGCGAAGTTGTTGAGAGAGAGCAATACACATGTGAGGCCAAGCTGAATCTGGGAGCAGGAGGACCTCAAACTCCACCTGCAGTGATGTCAGATCCACTCAGCATTACCATATCCAGTGAGTGACCCACAGATTGTTTAGCTCCTTTAAATATTGTAAAGCATTTTTACATATACAGTCTATATGCAGAAAGGGAGATCTTGCTGAATAAAAATAGAGGTCCTTTAAAGGTGCCCATTCATTAGGGAATACTTCATGTGTGTTATCTTACATTATCAGTTCATGTTGGCTGAATACAAAGGTTTGATGGTGAAACCATCCCAGCGTACGGGCTTAGTATCTCTTATTCATCTGTTTTACATCTTGTCTTGGTTCTGTGTCTGGTTACAATAACAATAAAAATAACAAAACCACATGACCAGAAGAATGATCCTGCACATGCGTGATAACTTGGCAGTGCAACACTGATTCGTAGAAAGTGGAAAAGTCAGAGATCAATGGCATATAAAATTTAATTTTTTAATTTTTATTTAAAGAGAAACAATGAAGATGGTGTTTTGAACTAATATTATCGTGCTCGGCGCAAAGGTCATTGATGGTTTCAGAAAAAAAAAAAACATTGGAGCCAATTCAATTTTATTTCCAAGAGATAACACTATACTTCACTTTTACTTAATATGCCTGGGAAGTGAATAAGCCCAGCTTGTGTAATGAGTGAGCTTTATTTGCCAAACCATTTCTAAATCAAATAAACAATTAGATAAATACAAACAGGGTGGCACGGTTGCGTAGTGGCTAGCAGGTTCACCTCACAGCAAGAAGGTCCTGGGTTCAAGTCCTGGGCTCTGGCATTCCTGTGTGGGGCTTGCATGGTCTCCAGAGAGGGTAAAATATAAACAGCTTAGGGACGCAGTGCTTCAGACATGGCGGAACCACCTGCCCCTTACTGCATGTTCCAGAGAAACCTATCTCAAGGCATCCTGTTCGGAGCAAATGAAGTCATAGGTCTGATTCTTGTTGATAAAAAAGTAAGTTCTTGCCATTAGATACTTCACCCTCAGAGGGTAACAACCCCTCGGTCGAATAATTCTATATCATACCTCACCTCATTCAATACTTGCTGATGATTCGCTTCACCTGTCAGTGCTCAGATTGTTTTTAATCTTATGGCTGATCGGTGTATGCAGACAATTGACCTTATCTAGGAATAATAAGCACAGTGGAATATTTAAGTAATATGGAATGCTGTATGAGCCTGAGCTAAGCAGTCACTGTGTTTGTCTGAATTTTACCAACAGAAAACCTCAACCATTGCTCTGACCTTGAGTTGGTCCCTCCTGGGATGGTGATACAATTAGGAGAACCTGCCTCAGTGAGCTGCCATTCCCTTTCCAACTACACTTATCTGGGCTGGACAGTTCCACAGGAAAATGACTCGATTCCTGAAAATCAGACCATTATTTGGAAAACAGACAATGTGTCTGATTGGGAAATGCAGCCTATGTGCTACAGGATAGCTGATGTAAAGTGCAAAAAACCTTTCAAACTTATTATTTACAGTAAGTATCGAGATGTTTTTTTACTGATTTGCAAGTAAATCTTTGATTGTCATATGTGAACTACAAACTATTACTAATCTATGTAGAATATAGTGTATACAGTGGAAGAAAGCTGAGGGCAAAGCAAAATTTATCATTTCTCTCTGCAGAGCTTCCAGATCAGGTGTCTATCAGCGTCGTGAATCACACAGGACCGATGATCGAAGGAAAAAAATATGAGCTCCAGTGTGAAATTCAGAATTTTGCTCCTGTAAACCTCCTTGCTGTTTCCTGGTACAAAGGAAACGAGTTAGTAAAAAACAGAGGATTCTCAGACCTGCCAACCAAAACTCCTAGTAATAAGACGGTTATGCTGAAAATCACCGCCAGCAAAGATGAAGATAAAGCTCCGTACAAATGTTCGGCAAGGCTGAAACTGGGACCAAATGGACCTCAACCGAACCCAGAAGTGCAATCAAACCTTCTCGACGTTGAAGTTCGCTGTGAGTACTTTGAAGCTGCTTTAGACACTCTATGTGTGTAACAGAACATATTTCCTCACACTCATTTGTATTTATGTTTCAGACAAACCTGTAATGAATTGTTCAGATTGGTCTGCTATGCTAAATACCTCTTTAAATGAATATCCTTATACCGCCCTGGGAAACCCGTCTCCAAACATCACATGGTACCGAAACAAATCACCTATCAACCCAGACATGCTTCTCAGCAGAGAGGACTCAGGAGAGTACAAATTAATCGCCTCTAATGTGATGGGGAAGGCACAATGTGATGCTCACATCACAGTGGAGTGTGAGTGGAAAAGCTGTGAAGCCCATGGACATGGATGGACCAGTTGTTTCATTATTACAGGATCATAAAATTTGATATTTATTGCAGTCTTTTTTTTTTAGATGCTCCTACATTTAAGTGTCCTGAAAGCTATGAGGGACGAGAGCAGGAATCCTTCGATGAATGTTCTGTAATGGCTTCTCCTGAAGCAAACATCACCTGGCAAAAAGATGCAAAAACAGTGAGCCCTGTTCATAATCTCATGAGGGGAGACAACGGCTCATATGTGATAACAGCCGTGAACAAGCATGGAACCAAACAACACAATTTGACCATTTATGTTCTGTGTAAGTTATTTTCCTTCATACATCAGGACTGTTGATTTAATCCTTAATGTAGCTGATTAAAAAACAGGTTGTAATTTCACACACACACACACACACACACACACACACACACACACACACACACACACACACACACACAATCATAATCAGTGACAGCAAGTAGGTCCTGGGTTCAAGTCCCAGGCTCAGGTGTTTCTGTGTGGAGTTTGCATGTTCTCCCCATGTTTGCGCAGGTTTCCTCTGGGTACTCTCACGTCTATACATATGCACAGCATTATATCACAGATTTCTTTGTGTAAACCTTCTTCATAGATGGTCCAGAAATTGAACCAGACAGTTCAAATGTAGTGGTGCAGGCAGATGAGGACGTGTCTCTGAATTGCACTGCTGAGGGAAATCCTGAGCCTGAAGTGCAATGGAGCTTTCAAAATCAAATTAAGGCCACTGGGAGGCGACAAACGACACTCACCATTTCTAAAGCCTCATATGTTGATGATGGTAACTATACGTGCACTGCTACAAATGACCTCGGCAATGACAGAAGGACAGTCTCACTGATGGTAGAAGGTAAGTCTGATGTCCCTGATGTGAACCAAGATGTATATAAATGGAAATTGTGTGATATCGATAACTGCTTCAGCATGTTTAGTCATGTGCCTGTGGTAGTCCAGGTGGTTAAGGCCTTGGCTTACTGATCCAAAGGTTAGTGGTTCAAGGTGCCACTGTTGGGCCTTAACCCTCAACTGCTCAGCTGTATAAAAATGTAAGTCGCTGGGCTCCGGGCGCTTGTTTCAAATCCAGGTTGATACCACAGCAATCTGGTAGTCCCTCACAGCTCTCACAGGAGGGAGAGATAACATATGGCCCTTTGTCACTCAATCCATGAGCTTATGTGAGCTCATTTGTACAAAATGGGCAGATAGCGATTTCCCTCCGAGTGTGCGCACTCGCAGCATTTAGCAAAGAGGCAGGTGGCAGCATTGCACGTCACCTCCATCGTCGGTGGTGGTAGTATGTGATAGGGAGGCAAGACTTGATTGGTGGGAATTGGATATGACTAAAATTAGGGGAGAAAAAACAGAGGAAAATATCCCCCAAAAAAAAAAAAAAAGTAAGTCGCTCTGGCTAAGGGCGTCTGCCAAATGCTGTAAATGTAAATATAGTCAGTGTGTTCCGTAACAGAAAGTGTATTTAGCAACCAAAAGCCAAGCTCAGTAAAAATACAGGTAATATTACACTTTCTAGCTGACTAAAGCACACATACCAGATATGCTTGGATTTATTAGTTTAAAGAATCGATTGTAAAATGCCCACACACTTCTGTTTTATATGTTTATCAGATGTATCTGTAGGCACTGGATTAAAGACAGGCGAAATGTTTGCTCATATGTGTTGAAAAAGAAACTACAGCTTTTATGGGGTGTACTTATTTTTTCATGTGACCAAACAATTTATTCAAATGTTTTAAATTAATAATAATAATAATGATGATGATGTTGATGATGATGATGATGATGTTTCAAAATTAAATTACCAAAATTCTTTTTTTCTATTATTAGTATAATTTCATGGCTGTTCCAAATCACCCCTAGGTGTGAGAGTGAGTGTAAATAGTTGTATGTGTGTTGGCCCTGCAATGGCCTGGAAAGCTATTCAGGGTGTACCCCACCTTCGCCCAGAGTCAGCTGAGATGGGCGCCAGCCTCCCCATGACCCTAATTAGGATTAAGTGGTTCAGAAAATGAGATGAGTGAGTATTATTTCTCAGTATTGATAGTAAAATTATTTATATTATGGTGTTATATTTTGCCAGGTGCTTGTCCGATTATACTTAAGCCTGTTAGGTTAGTGGTGGAGTTTAACACTTCAGCCTCAGCTGTCTGTTCCACAAACGTCAACCATAATGGTGTAGGATGGGAGGCATCACAAGGAACAGTAGATATGCAGAAAGAAGTCAAAGCAATCAACTGGAGTGTACAGCACATCCAACAATGGGACCTCCAGCCAATTTGCTACATCAACACAATGCGAGATCAGTGCACACGCAAGCTCCCAATTACTATTTACAGTAAGTCCTATCCTACTTATAGAATATGATATATATAATAAGTTCACTCAGAATACCATATGATACCTAGAATCTTTCCTCACAGAGCGTCCAGACCAGGTGTCAGTCAGCTCCGTGAATCACACAGGGCCGATGATTGAAGGCAGAAAGTACGAGCTCCTGTGTGATGTTCAGAACGTTGCTCCTGCTAATCTCCTCACTGTGAAGTGGTACAAAGGACAACATCTAGTGACAAGACAAAGCTTTTCTAACGAGCCCAAACTTCCAGTTAATAAAGGTTTGACTCTGCAGATCCTCCCACATAGAGATGATGATGGAGCTCAGTACAGATGTGAGGCAGAACTGAATCTGGGACTAGAAGATCGTCGACATCATCCCATAGTGACATCAGATCTTCTCCACATTACAGTTCATTGTGAGTGCTTCATTAAATCTTAATAAGCTTTAGATCCTATATCTTCAGTACTATTATTTAATATGAAAATAAATAATAAATAATAAATCTTTTCCCCCATCTCATTTGTTTATGACTATTTTTTTCCAGACAATCCTGTAGTAACTTGTTCAAATTGGTCGACTGTGCTAAATACATCTTTAAATGAATATCCTTATACCATCCTGGGAAACCCATCTCCAAGCATCACCTGGTACCGAAACAAATCACCTATAAAGCCAGGCATGCTTCTCAGCAGAGACGACTCGGGACAGTATGAAATAATCGCCTCTAATGAAATGGGAAATACAAACTGTGATACAAACATCACAGTGGAGTGTAAGTGGAACAGCTGTAAAGGCTGTGTGGATATCGTCAGTGGTTTAATAATTATAATATTATTAAATTTGATATTAATTTCAGTGTCTGTTGTTTTTTTTTTGTTTTTTTAGATGCTCCTACATTTAAGTGTCCTGAAAGCTATAAAGGAAGAGAGCAGGAATCCTTCGATGAATGTTCTGTAATGGCTTCTCCTAAAGCAACCATTATCTGGCAAAAAGATGGGAAAACAGTGAGCCCTGTTCATAAGCTCACAAGGAGAGACAACGGCTCATATGTGCTAACAGCCGTGAACAAGCATGGAACCAAACAGCACAATTTGACCATTTATGTTCTGTGTAAGTTATTTTCGTGTTTACCAGGACACTGGTGATTATCAAATCCTGATGTGCCAGAACTATTTGATTATTTCTCTGTAACACCACGACTCTGATCATAAAATCGTTCCAGCTGCAAATAATATGTTTCTATTAATGTGCTCTTAGTTATGGTTGCTATAGTAACAACCCACTCCCAGTGATGTGGGTAGCAGCTATTCCGAAAAACACATTCATTTTTACAGACCATGAAACTAAAACAGTACTCGAGTTCCTCAATTTGCCGTTTAAAAAAGTTATTTTGCTGAAAACCTCTTTTGTGATTGCTCAGGGTATTGCGCTGATTGGTCGAGAGCTGGATTCATTTGGATAATTGATGCGTTTCAAATGTGAACTTTCAGAAACTAGTTCTGTAACTGTAATTGCTGTTTTATCAAAAGTAGCAGTTCCTGATTAGCGACATACAAAGTGATGTAACATGATGTAAAATCTCTTCTTGAAGCAAATTAAATTCTCTTTCCAAATATATCAATGTCAATGTATGTCTAATATATAATAGTAGGATTAAGCGGTTCGGCAAATGAGTGAGTGAGAGTGCAATTATTGAAGCCTCAAAAAAGGTTTCTTAAATCATCGTCATCATTTTCTGAACCGCTTAATCCTTATTAGAGTCGCAGGGAGGCTGGCTCATAAATAAAATCATGAAGCTGAATTTTACCCAGGAGTCTGTTCACAGCTTGGGAAAGGCTTCTACAGAGCTTCTCAAATGTATTATTATTTTTCTTCTGAAACAGCATGGTTTAAAGTCACAGCAGCTTGAGCAGTACTTGTACATGCGTCAAGGGTGAAGTGAATATCAATGAATAGTTTCCGAGACGGAACATCAAAACGAAATCCACCGGAAGGTGCATGTTTATATAACTATATGCTAAAATGAGATTTTAATCATTTAAATTCACATGACATAACAGTTAACCATGACAGTAGCAGGTCTGGTGAGCTCTGTGCTTTGAGATGAGCTAAGCGCTGTGTAGCTAAATCAGTCTATTTATATACATTCAGGGAAATGTAAGTAAACTACAAGTAAAAGATGTTTTAGTATATACTACATAGAAACATAAGAAAAACAAACTAAAACAAGTTTTTCGTAGTTTATTCTTCTATTTTAATGTGTGACAGTGATGATGCCAACTGCTCCAAGTGACTGTTACCTAATGTGCATGTCTCTCATTTTAATTGACGCATTATCTACTTGTGATACTGTTTTTTTTTTTTTTAACCTCAAGAGCGGGCCAATCAAATTGTGCCGTTCACGTGTGGTATATTCAAACAATATATTTTATATCACATTTTTCCTGGCAGCATGGTAGCATAGTGGTTAGCACTTTTGCCTCACAGCAAAAAGATCCTGGTTCAAGCCCAGGTGTGTGGACTTTGCATGTTCTCTCCATGGTTGTGTGGGTTTCTATCGTAAGCTCCAGTTTCCTCCCATAGTCCAAAGACATGCACATTAGGTTAATTGGGTATTCTTAATTGCCCCTAGATGTGAAAGTGTAAATGGTTGTATGTGTGTTGGCCCTGCAATGGTCTTGCATGTTGTTGAGGTTGTACGCCACTTTCACTGGAGTAACATTTGATGGGCTCCAGCCCCCCAGCGAAAGTGGGTTCAGAAAATGAAAAATATTGAATTTGTCGGTGTTACTTTTTTTAGCATGTGTGAATATGCGTGTACATGGTGCCCTGTAATGAACTGGTGTCCCACCCAGGGTGAAGTAATCCACCTTGAGTTCTTTGATATTGATTTCAATTTCTGTGACATGATCATGACTCATGTTCTATATCAACATATCTCCGTAGATGGTCCAGAAATTCAACAAGGCGAATCATTGATAGAGGTGAATGTAGGTGGCAAGGTGTCTCTGAGTTGCACTGCTGAAGGAAATCCAAAGCCTGAAGTGAGTTGGAGCTTTCGAAATCAAACTAAGGTCTCTGGAGGGTGGCAGAAAACTCTGATGATTTCCAAAGTCGAGTCTGCTGATGCTGGTGAATATATATGCACTGCTACGAATGAACTTGCCATCGACACATGGAGAGTCTCACTGGCGGTAAAAGGTAACACTGATGACATCATATGCTCTTCTATACTAAATTAATTTGTTTCAAAACTTAAATTCATAAAAAATAGTTACATATATAGGGTCCAGTACTGATTCATCTGAAACTTGTCTTTTTTCTGTTTTCTTTTCAGAAAGCCACCTTCGATTGATACTGATTTGTTTGGGAATTATTTTAGCAATTTTAATCATTATTGCATATGTAGTTTACATGTACATCAAACAGAAACGGTCTGGAAAGTACAACATTGAGGCTAATAATGCAGTATCTATGTCACTATTGAACCAGAATCAAGGAAACGGTACAACCAGCAGTACAGACAAAAGCTCATAGATAAAGTTGCCTCTAGGTGGCAGGATGGCTCACTTTTGCCTCACAACAAGAAGGTTCTTGTTAATAAGCATTTGTGCTTCATGTTGAAAGACTGGCTAATGCTGGAAAAAATCTCTGTTTGTTTTCTTCATGCTGTAACCTTTTGTTTGCAATCAAACTTTCTAATGTAAATGTTGTAATGAAACTCTAAATTTTGCAGTGACTTTTATGTACATTTAAGAATTTATTACATGTCTTTTTATTTAAGCATTTATTTACATTAAGTACATCTCAAATCCCCACACTATTTTTATAGGGTTCAGATCTAAGCTTTGACTTTCATAATCCATGACTTGATTTCTTTTTTCTGAGCCATTCCTTGATGGACTGGATGAGGAGTCCATCTCTGATTTACCTTCAACTTTCAGACAGATCGGCTCATGTTGTCCTCAAGCACTCTTGGATATGATACCCAGTCCCTGTGGCACCCAAGTAACCACAAACCGGACGTTAATACTACCATGCTTCACAGTTGGTGTGAGATGACAGTGCTTAAAATTGGTCCTTATTGGATCTTCCAGCAGGGCAATGACCTGAAACATAAAAATGGTTAGGTGACCACAGGATCAAGCTTCTGCAATGTTTATGTCAGTCCCCTGATCTGCACCCTAGTAAAAAAGACATGTGGGGTAAGCTGAAGAGGAGAGCGCCCAAGAGAAGGCCCGGACCCTGGATGATCTGTAGAGATTCTGTAAAGAGAACTGGTATAAAATGCCCTGCTCTGTATTCTTCTACCTTATAAAATGTTATAGGAGGAGACTTAATACTGTTTGTTCATGCATTAAATGCATGGAGTCCAATATTTGTGGGTATTTTTTGTTAATTAACCATGCATTTTGTTAAAATTATATATTTTTTTGATGTGGAATTTTTTCTCTGAATAAATTAATTTTAATTAAAGTTTGGAATTTTCTTTTTTTTTCACTGTGAGATGAAACTTCTTCACCAAAATGGTGGATTTTTATCACTAACCTGGTTTACTTATCTTTACAAGGGATACCAATAATTCATTCATTCAATCATTCATCTTCTGAACCACTTATTTCTACTTAGGGTCGCGGGGAGGCTGGCGCCCATCTCAGCCGACTCTGGGCGAGGACGGGGTACACCCTGGACAGCTCG
>JAOUQZ010058130.1:0-20988 GCA_028564935.1 Neosilurus hyrtlii
CTCTGTTATTTCCCCCATATATATATATATATATATATATATATATATATATATATATATATATATATATATAAATATATATTTAGCATTGCACCATTTGAATGCACTTTGCTGCAGTTTGTCCCCTTTTTCTCCTTTCTCTGTGTACTCATAATACTCCTTTACATAGCTCATCCTTTTTTGTTTGTGGATATACTGTATTAATCCTGCGAGGGAATTTAGACTCTTTTTAAACCAGAGCACACACACACAGAGCAGTTGGGGATTATGTATCTTAGTCAGGCATGCTTCATGCGTGAAGGTGAAGTAATGGGTGGGTGCTTCTTACTTTCCTGCCTCCTCGCATTTTTTGAAATAGACAGCATCGTCAAAAAGAAATTTTCAATTGCTTGAAGTGTCCAAATTGTCTTGGTTGTTCATTGTGTAAAACAGCGCAAGACTTTAACCCATATAGATACCTGAAAGAGCCACCATTTAACTTTCTTAAACTCTGGTTTTAACGTGATGATCACACTTTATGTTTGATGGAAAAGCTAACCTCCATGTCTTGTTTTTTGTTTCCATCCGAATTGTCTTGGTTGTTCATTCTGTAAAACAGCGCAAGACTTTAACCCATATAGAAAACCTAAAAGAACCACCTTTTAACTTTCTTAAACTCTGGTTTTCACGTGATGATCACACTTTATGTTTAATGGAAAAGGCTAACCTTCATATCAAATTTACTATGCAAAATTGTTTAGTGGGTGGCATGGCGGCGTAGTGGTTAGTACGTCCGCCCAAACACAAGAAGGTCCTGGGTTCAAGTTTTGGGTTCAGCCAGGGCATTGGAGTTTCTCTCCATGAATGGGAGGATTGCTATGGGCAAAACTTTGGTTTTCTCCCACAGGCCAAAGACATGTTCATTAGTTTAATTTCAAATTGCCCCTAGGTGTGAGTGAGAATGTTTGTGTGTGTGTTGGCCTTGCAAGGGATTGCAAAGCTGTCCTTTATATATGTGTGGGTTTTTTATATATATATATATATATATATATATATATATATATATATATATATATATATGCACGCACGCACGCACGCATGCACACACACACACACACACACAATTATACCTCTGCTGTATAAACAGTATCAGAATCTCTAGCGCTGGACAATTTATACCGTCAGTATATACGATCATACTGCCCAACCCTACTGCAAAGAAAGGCAGGATAGTAATATGGTCTCCACAGACTGCACTTTTTTTGCATAGAAGAAACAAAACATACACTTAAACACTCGCTTTTTGGCTAAATACTAATGCGGCACAGTAGCAGCTTAAATCCTGTCTTTCTAGGAACATTTTTAGCATTCATAAATGCATGGGGGCTTAATTTAAAAATCCCTTTTTTATTACCCCAGTGAGATGACAGTTCTTATACCAACTTCCATGGACTTTCTGCTCCAACATGATTTTTTTCATCATCATCATCTTCATCATCATCATCATCATCATCATCATCTTCCCCTTGATCCGGGGATGGATCGTGGGGGCAGCAGCCTAAGCAGCGAGGTTCCTCTCCCCAGCCACTTCCTCCAGCTCTTTAGGGGGACACCGAGTCCCTGCAGCATGTCCTGGGTCTTTTCCCGGTTGGACATGCCCAAAACACCACACCAGGTATGTATTCAGGAGGCATTCAAATCAGATGCCCGAGCCACCTCAACTGGCTTTTCTCAATACAGAGGGATAGCAGTTCTAGTCTGAGCTCCTCCGGGGTGGCCAAGCCCCATCACCTGGGGAGGAAGCTCATTTCCGATGCATGTATTCGTGATCTTGGCCTTTCAGTCAATACCCAACGCTTGTGAGGGTAGGAACATAGATTGACTGGTAAATTGAGAGCCTTGGCTTCTGGCTTAGCTCCCTCTTCACCACGATCTACCTGCTGGTGGAATGCACCCTCTGGGTCTGGAAAGAGGTCTTACCACAAGTGGAGGGTGCATTCCATCAAGAAACATGGCTCATTGGGTGCATTTCCAGCTGAGAGCCATGGCCTCGGACTTGGAGGTGCTAATTCTCATCCTGGTTGAATCACGTTTATCTGCAAATCACTCCAACAAGAGCTGGATGGCTCGGTTCACTGGAGGGAAAAGGACATCATTATCCACAAAAAGCAGAGATGAGATCCTATGGCCCCAAAATCAGAACCCCTTAACACCTTGGCTGCAACTTAAAATTATGTCCATACAAATAATGTATGGCTGCGGTGATACCGAGACCTATTGGCCCATAGCATTGGGTCCGGTACACAGTATTCCCAGAGCACACCCTCACAAGATAGCCAGAAGGACCTGGTCAAAAACCATCTCTAAGTCCACAAAGCACATGTGGACAGATTGGGCAAACTCTCATGCCCCATCCCATGCCCCTGTAGAGCATGTAGTGGTGCAGCTCGGACTTAACCACATTGTTCCTCCTAAATCCGAGGTTCAATTATAGACTGGATACTTCTCTCCAGTACTTCTGAATAGACTTTTCCAGGTAGGCTGAGGAGTGTGGTTCCATGATAGTTGGAACACACTCTCCGGTCCCCCTGTTTAAAAAGGGGAACTACCACCCCAATTTGCCAATCCAGAGGTATGGTCCCCAATGACCACATGATGTAGCAGAAATGTGCCAACCAAGACAGTCCTACAATAGAGCCCTGAGGTATTCAGGGCAAGTCTTGCCCAGCTTTTTGACTACCTCTGCAACCCCAGTCCCAGGGATGTGCACACCTGAATCTGAACCCCCAGGGTCTCCCTCCTCCATAGAGCATGTGCTGGTGGGATTTAGGAGGTTCTTAAAGAATTCCTTCCACCCCGAGACAAAATCCCAACTCAAGATGAGCAGCTCTGCACTGTAAACAGTGTTTATAAAGTACTGCTTTCCTCTCCAGAGGCGTCAGATGGTTGTCCAGAATCTTCAAGGCCAACCAGTAGTCACTTTTCAGGCCCTCACCAAACTCCTCCTGAGATTTTGCATTGGTAAAAGCTCAGACTGCAGCACATCTGGCCTGCTGGTACATGTCTGAGCCTCAGGAGTCCCACAGGCCAAAAAGACACTCCTTCTTCAGCATGACTTCAGCTTCTTCAGTTCCTTCTGCATGACCCCCCCCCCCCCACCCCCCCCACCACAGGTGTCCACCACTGGGTTTGGGGGTTGCCACAACGACAGGCACAGATAACCTTCCAGTGATAGCTATGAGCTGCTGCCTCAATAATGGATTCAATTTCCATGTCCCCTGCCTCCTTTGGGATGTGGTAGTAGTTCTACAGGAGGTGGGAGTTGGAGGCCATTGTGACAGGAGACTCTGTTAAACTACACGATTGTGTCTCATAGCTCCCCCACCATCGGAGCGCGGCCACAAGTCTAATGACATAATTATGACATAAATGCAGCCCAGTGTGTCCTAGTGCCAAGTGCACATATGGACACTCTTATATTTGCGCATGGCGTTGATGATGGACAAACTGTAATGAGCACAAATGTTCAACAATGAAACACCATCAGATCGGAGAGGCCGTACCTATGAATCACACCTTTCCAGGTTTACACTGTCCATGACAAAAAAGGTGGGTACTCTGGACCATCATTTAGTCCAAAAGCACAAACAACAGTTGGGACCAGTCCCCCACCTGAAGGAGGAGTAAGGCTACTGACATCTGGGGAAAACCCCAACATGTTGGCACAGAAACAGCGGCAACAAGGATGCCCATACTGGCGCACTACCTCTCCCCATAAGCAACTACAGAATTGAATAAAGTCCAGCCCTTCTCAAGATGAGTGGTTCCAGAGCCCAAGCTATGTGTTGAGGTGAGTCTGACTATATCTAGTCTGTATCTCACTACCGCATGGCACCAGCTCAGGCCCCTACCCCACCAGAGCAGTGACATTCCATGTCCTAAGAGCCAGACTTAGTAATTAGAACCCAGCTCACTCCTATAGTCCCTCCCTCAGGTGGTGGGTCCATGGGAAGGTGGATCCATGTCTCCTCTTTGGGTTGGGCCCAGCCAGGCTCCATGGGCAGAACCCCGACCACCAGGTGCTCGTCTTCAAGCCCCTCCCCCAGGCCTGGCTCCATGGTGGAACTGTGGTAACCCATATCCAGACAAGAGAAACTGAGTCCATGCTATTTTTCCTTCCATAGGAGTCTTTTGAACCGCACTTAATTTGGACCTTCACCTAGGACCTGTTTGCCTTGGTTTACCCTATCAGGGGCATAATGCCCCTGACAACATAGTTCCTAGGATCTTTAGGACATGCCAACCCCTCCACCATGATAAGGTGGCGATTCAAGGTGGGGTCAATGTTTTTTTCCCAAACTCTCTATACATCCAGCCAAATTATCAACAAAAAGTTGTAGACAGTCACTTTAAACCACAGTTAGACATAATTACACCAACATTTGCACTTTTATAATGACCATGTGCACACAAAGTTACGGGCACTTGTTAACACAGACACAAATGTGCGCCACACAAATCGAGGAAGATAATCTCTAAGTGGAGGTTTTTTTAACTTACCTCAAAAATAATTCAATTCAAAAGGACAGATATTAAGGGTACACATGCTACTCTGATTACTTGCTCATGAGTTTGGGTCCCGGCCTCGAGTAAGGATTCACACCATTTCCACAGTTTTGTCCAACTGGTTTCAGGAAAATGCGGCTAAGTTAGCCAAATAACGCCTTCCCACTATACACTAGTCCCTGTATCAAGGATTATATGCATGATTATATGCATCAAACAGTCTTCCAATCATGTACAAAAAATATAAATCCCATCTTGCTCCAAACAGTTAGATCACCAATTTCTAGCTGAAGGAAAAGATCACTGGGGAAAAAAGTTAAAATGTAAAGAAAAAACATGAAATTCATCTGACCTATATGCTGTATACTACTTCTCACACCGTTTACTGTTAGGTTTTACCTTATTTATTTTTTGTACACTGAACACTTGCATTGCAATTCAGACAAAACACTTCCACATGCCTTGATTTAGATACTGCTTCCCTGCTCAGAAATTACTTTACTCCTCCAGGATCACCAACACTGTACACACAGGCATGTGGTCAGCAATATCTCCTTTATTTAATGATTATCACCGTTAAAATGCAAACTGTCGCTAGGGTAAGGCAACGTAAGATTGGTCAGTTCAAAGAAAGAGTGACTTGTAGTTCACAGGATAGGCTTGTAATGCTGTGGCCATAAATAGAGGTGTGGTTAGTTATAATGTCTTCATCTGTGCAGGCGCTTGGTTTTTCTCATTGCTAAATGTGCACCATTGTTTGCAAAAAACATAAAAAAACAGAAACTTTAGAAAATGAAAAATGTCTGCCCAATTTTACCAAACACTCTATAATCTACATTATCTAGTGTCACCCAAATGAGGATGGGTTTCCATCTCAATGTCCTCTTAGGGAGCTTTTACTGGCCAGATTCATCATGGGCTTGGTCATTAGGGTTCTGTAGGACTTACAGAGAAATGTTTAAAATCATATGTTTAAATTCAAGTTAGTTTTTATCTTATTTAAATTTAGCATAATGATTTCTTTGTCTGCATGTAATCATCTTAAAATTTTGGATTATAGGGATACTCAAGAAGCAGTTATTCTATTCTTTTAAAAAATGAATAAATAAACTAAAAGAACTTCTTTTGATTACCGATCTTAGTTTTTGAGCTTGGTTTAGGTGTAGGTTAATTAGTTGCGTTAAAAATTGTCAGTAGAAGTTCCTTATAAGGGTAAAGGTACACAACTGTGTATGAGTGAGAGTGTGCAGTGCACTAAAGCAGTTTCCATAGGGTCAAGCTGTAAAGGTGCTTTGCTATGAAATTATGTGGCTTTTCAATTAATCAAAAGGTCAGTTTGGGGTCACTCCTGCTGAACCATATTTACTTTTTCTCACCATGTAAACTCAATTCTAGAAACCTTTTCACCTGCCTTCTACCACAAACTGCAGGAACGTCTTTATTTTAATTGGTTGTTCCTCTCTGTATTTGGGCTTAGTCTGTTCTTGAATGTGTGCCTACAATTGTGCCATACTGGAATTTCTACACTTGCTCAGACCTGATCTCTATCTGGGTTATGTCAACAACAGACAAGTTGGAGTGGGTCTGTGTATATGAGATTTGTGTTTTTGTGTCTTTGAGTGGATGTGACCCAAGTATGGTTCAACCCTTCCCTTATCTTACATCATAATACAGTTTGTATTTCCTATATTGTCCATATATATATATATATATATATATATATATATATATATATATATATATATATTTCTTATGGTGGAATTTACATTTCTGTACATGCATGGCTGTACCTCAATCAGCCATAATCTTAAAACCACCTTCCTATTATTATGGTAGGTCCTACTTATCTCACCAAGATAGTTCACCCATCAACGTGTATCGAGACCCAAGCAGTTTGCAGTACATCCCTTAATTCCTGTAAGTTGTTAGGTTTACTGATCCCAAGGTCAGGGGTTCAAGTCCCACTGTCAGTGGGATGTCACTGCTGTCCCCCATGCAGCTAACTAGGTTATCAAAGGCCGGACATTTCTCTCACTGTCTGTGGTGAGATGTAGAAGAACCATTGCTGATATTCGTCAAGAGTAGGCTGCCTGATAATGGCCTGGCGCCTGGTGTCCAGGGTGTACTCTGCCTTCGCCTAGAGTTGGCTGCGATGGGTGCCAGCCTCCCAGCAACCCTAATTAGAATTAAGTGGTTCAGAAAATGAATGAATGTTAGGTTCACTTCACTTAGTTCATTCTGTTGCCATCTCTTTCCCACAAATGAAATGCTCATGCACCCAGCTGTCCATATGATATAAAAGACAATGTTATTCTTCAGTCAACCTTCTTCTTTTGCTCTGTGGTCCAGTTCTGACGCTCCCATTTCCAGTGTAGCTGCTTTCAGTGGTAGACCGGGATTGAGCATGTGCACTCTGACTGGTCTGCATTTTGATAGGTACTATCACTGCATACCAGGAGCACCACACAAGACCATGCAATGTTTGCCCATTTTTTTTTCTTCCAATAGACCAACTTTAAGAACAAACTGTTCTCTTGCAGCCCACCCCACCCCACGACAGATACCACTGAAATGATATTATTTGCGATATACCCTGAGCCTGAGATACATAATTGTATTAGCTTTGAGATTCTGTGTAGCTAAGTCTGGTCATCTAGTCTGGCTTGTACAGTAAACTAATTTAAACAGAAAAGTAAACAGCGCTCCATAAAGATGTTTACTCAAAAACCAATAAAACTAAGTAAATTTTCATATTTATATATTTTAATCATGACACAGAGGCAGGTAAGGTGAACTGTATGTGTTTTTGTCCACTAAGTTCCATGTTATCCCATGATCCTGACCGTTTTTTCCTGTTTATTGTTGCGGGGAAGGTGATGTCAATCCTAGCAAACTCTTCCTGAAGGCCAGCCAGATACATCCTGAACAGCTATGCTCGGTTTTGCTAATGGCATCTGTTCAGAAAGAAAAGTAGAATAAGGAAATGAATGTAAACTGCACTCTGTAAAGTTGTTTTTTTTGTTTTTATTATTTTTATTATTATTTTTTTTTTATAGTTTATGTTTACCAATTTTTTGCATGGCACCAAGGCATGCCAGTTAGCCCTGCCCTTTAAGCCAACTTGAAAAAAAAAATTGTGATGGTGTCTTTCTGTTCTCTTTCCTAGTCTTTCAGAAACAAAAGGAAACAGCACTCCCTTAACTAGAATAAAGGACAAGGAAATCTAGGATTTGAAAAATAAATAAATGAATGATAAATGAATGAATGAATGTAGCTTACAGATCACTTATACACCCCAGGTGTTTTTGCTGGCATGGCATCAAGAGATGGCAGTGACATTTCTAAAGGACTTGATGGAAACCATGGTGACATGAGGCATTAAACACTCTGTCAGGATCGAGTTTCAAGTTTCAAGTTTCATTGTCATATACAGGTAACAATGGAACATCATAACTGGCAATGAAATTCCTGGTCTCAGAGCACCCATAATATTGCAAATTAGAAACAAATATTGCACATAAAGAAACATATAAAATCTAAACCAAAATAAATAAAAACTATATAATAAAGAAATAAAATATAAACTAACAAAGGCAGGAGTGTGAAGAATGTGTGGCTAAGGTGGCTGGGATCAGAAAGGATCTGCTGGCCTTCCTCTTACAGCTTTGTGTGTATTCTGAAGTCCATTCCAAACCTTCTCAGCCGTTGAAGAAAGAAGAGCCGTTGTCTTGCTGCTTTCGTGATCACACCCACATGATGTGACCAGCTCAGATCCTCTGTTATGTTGATCCCCAGAAACTTGAAGCAACTGACTCTCTCCATCTCTTTCCCATCAACGTGAATAGCGGTGTGCCCTCCACCCTGAGTCTCTTATAGTCCACGATGAGCTTCTTGGTCTTGCTGCCATTGAGCAGCAGGTTGTTGTCCCGATCCCAAGATGTCAGGGCACCCACCTTTGCCCTGTAAGCTCGGTCTGAAATGCAGCCGATGATGGTGGTGTCATCTGCAAATTTGATGACGGTGTTGGAGCTGTGTGTGGCCGTACAGTCATGGGGGAACAGGGTATAAGCACCCATCCCTGGGGGGTACCAGTGCTGAGCGTCAGTGTGGAGGACGTCACACTAGTGATCCACACTACCTGTGGTCTGCCCGGCAGGAAGTCCAGGATCCAGTTGCATAGGGAGACACTGATGCACAGATCCCGGAGCTTCATGACAAGCCTGGATGTGATTATAGTGTTGAAAATGGTGCTGTAGACGATAAACAGCATTTGCACATAAGTGTTTTTGTGGTCCAGGTGTGAGAGGGCAGTGTGCAGAACCAGCGCTATTGCATTGTCTGTGGATCTGTTTGACCGGTAGGTGAACTGAAATGGGTTGAGTGTAGCAGGCAGTAAAGATGTAATGTGAGCTTTACTATACACTCAAAGCACTTCATGATGATGGAGGTGAGTGCTACTGGGCGATAGTCACTGATGCAGCTGACATTGGGTTTCTTTGGGACAGGGACGATGGTGGTCCTCTTGAAGCATGTGGGGATGACAGACAGGAGCAGGGAAAGGTTAAAATATCCGTGAAGACATTTGCCAGTTCCTGAGCACATTTTTTGAGAACACAGCCTGTGATGTTGTCCGGTGTAGGAGCTTTCTGTGTGTTTACTTTTTTAAAGTATTTACACACATCTGCCCAAGGGATCTGAAAAGGACAGCTGTCCTCCTCTGAAGGAAACTCAGGCTTGCTGGCTCAAAGCAGGCATCGAATGTGTTCAGCTCCTCAGGTATGGAAGCAGTCACCTCCCCCACATCAAAGTTCTTCCCCTTGTTGTCTGTGATGGTCTTTAGCCCACTCCACATGTGCTTGATGTTTGAGCCACTGTAACAGGACACCATGTTCTCTCTATACTGTCCCTTGGCCATTTTTATTGCTCTTCTCAGATCATACTTTTGTGTACTCACATAGATCTTAGGATTTAAATGCAGCTGTTCTCATTCTAAGGGAAATACACACCTCTCCGTTGACCCACGGTTTCTAGTTGGGATAAGTCCTATGGTACAACGTTATTGTGAATGTATCCGGTAATGTATTCAGCGTATCCATTCACATTATTTGGCAGTTCGGAAAACTTTTCTGTCTGTAGTGCTGAAGCAGTGAAGCAGGACGGTGTCTGATTGGTTGGTCCAGCGTTTAACCAATTGTGTTGTTGGCTGCTCGTGCTTCAACCTCTGCCTATAGGCTGGAAGCAGCAGGACCGAGCAGTTGTTCGATTTGCCAAATGCTGGTTGGGGGTGGGCTTTGTAGGCATGTGCAAGCAGAGTGTAAACATTATCCAGGAAGTTATGGCCGTGTGTTGGAAAGTCTACGTGCTGGTAGTACTTTGGCAGAATTTTCTTCAGGTTCGCCTTGTTAATGTCACCAGACATGATGAAAGCAGCCTCCGGGTGTAGTGCTTCCTGCCAGTCGATAACCTCAAACAGTTTGTCCAGCGCCCGAGTGGTGTCGGCGTTGGGGGAGATATAAACAACAGTACAGAACACTGCTGTAAACTCTCTGTGCAGATAAAAAGGTCTGCATTTGACCATGAGATGTTGAAGATCAGGAGAGCATCCTGACACAACTGTTTGTACATCCACACACCACCTCTTGTTAGTCATAATGCACACAGTGCCTCCCCTGCACTTCCTCGATTCCTCTGTCCGGTCCTGGGGGTGAATGGAGAGCCAAGTCAGGAACTGAGGGGTTCAGCTATGTCAGTATGAAGACATTGCAGTCCCTAACGATCTTGATGTTATGATCTTTGTACTACCACACACACTGCTGCCTGCGTACAACACTGCTTGCTCAAGGACATGCCCCTTTTCACAATCACTAATTTCATTGACAAAGCATTTTTTTCATTTTAAAATAGCAGCTATGCAACCATTTTAATAGTTTAGAGCACTAAAAGTAGGCTTCTTGTATGCCAGTAAGTGACCAGGTACTGAAATGAAAGCTAAGCTTTTCTGTCTGCACACCACATTATTTAATTTGTCTAAGTGTCTCACTTCATCTCTCACCTTATTCTTTCTTTGCAGTTTCCTGACCATCCAAGTGTTTATAAAGTGAGTCCCATGGGTCCTAGGCAGCTGCCCCTGTGCCATAAAAGCCAGCTTCACAGCTTTGTTAATGGAAAGGTTTTAACCTTTTTGGCAAGAGGAGTTGGGCCACTGCAGTAACTAGGGATGGATGGAAGGTAGGAAGTAGTTGGTGAAATAATGGCAACTTGCCCTTTGGGCGCTGGAGGATTACGCCAAACCCTTCCCTGAAAGCTCCTTGTATGTCACCACTTTTTTCTTTGGGCAGGGGAGACTTGCCGCAAGGCAGAGCCAGGTAATCCCTTTAGTGTTGGTAATCCTCTGTAGGGCCAGGTTAGACTGTGTTTGCTTAGGTGTAATGGAGCCAGACTGTCCCATCAGACACTTGCTTCCATGTGCAAGTAATGGGAAAGAGCTTATGAAATCCATGGTGGGGTCAAGTCAAAAACAGACATGATATACAGTATGAACATCTCACATGTTTTTTTCAGTGTAACAGCAGGTATTGGATGGATGTCAGCTTCTTTTTACAAATCAGTAAAATGAAAAGCAGATACCTTAATAAGAGTTAGTGATGTTAGTGTGTGTATGCAGACATATGGTTTCTGAGAAGGACTATATAAGATGCTTCTCTGCTTTCATAGCCTTCATGTCAAAGTGCCTTTGTTAACAATCTAGCCTTTTTAAAGTCTTTGAATTAAATCAAGATTGTGTTGAATGTACATAGTTGTATGCATGTGCTGAAAATGAAAGAACAGATTTCCATGAGAGGGAGAAAAGGTAAGGGTATCAGGAGTGTAAATGAAATGTGTACCACAAACAGATGAATATCATTATTTAAACAAAAACTAGGGTAGTAACTGACCCCTTTGGGGGACGCAGACACAGAATTAAATGATTTTGAGCTGCAGATGAGAATGGAATGATTAAAATTATGACACCTCTTATGGCACGGTAATATGTGACTAAAGACTGAAGTAACTAATTACTTAAGTAAATGGATAGCTTAAGTGAGAGTGGATACTAAAGAGAGGTGCGGTATATGGGAGGTGTGAGTGGGTGTGAATAGCACATGAATGGGTAGAATTTTGTTTGATGTGCATTGAGAAAAAACTGCCAATTAATTCATAACATAGTGTCATTAGAACATTTTTCAGCCTTGTGTCAATAAATCAGCAACCTGATTATAATTACAACCAATTCTAAAAACCTCAGGACACTTTCCATAAAAGTCATGTCTGGCCTTGGCGATAGCTAGTTTATTTGTTTGTTTGTTTGTTTTTTTTTGTTTGTTTGTTTGTTTATTTATTTAGTTAGTTAGTTAGTTAGTTATTATTTGGTGAATATGTGTGAATTCGTGTGTACTTATGTCTGTACACATGTCCATACATGCATTCAATCGTTCATTTGGGTTATTCTTTTGAATGCAATATCTCTGAGGAATTATCTTCAACCATTGTGCAAATGCCCACCTTGACTCAAGGATGAGCTAATTTTGGCCATGGATCAAAGGTCAAGGTCACTGCAGTCTCCTGCATGCTATGACTGTGAACATGATACCTCAAGAGTGCTTACAAGGGATTTTATTCAAACTTTGCATAAAAGTGCACTCTGATTCAAGGATGAATTTATTATATTTTGGAAGTCATAGTGGGCAACACGGTGGAGTAGTGGTCTGCCTCACAGCAAGAAGGTTCTGGGTTTGATTCCTTGGGCTTGGGCGTTATCCCTGTGCTTGTGTTGGTTTCATCTGGGTACTCTAGTTTCCTCCCACAGTCCAAATTTGCATATTAGGTTGTTCCAAATTTCCCTATGTGTGGATGTGAGTGTGAATGGTTGTGTGTGTGTGTGTGTGTGTGTGTGTGTGTGTGTTGACCCTACAATGGTCTGGCGAGCTGTTTAGGGTGTGCCCTGCCTTCGGCCATTGATGGCTGACATAGGCGCAGCCTCTACACGACCCTAACAGGATTAAGCAGTTTGCCGAAAAGTCATAGGTCAAAGGTCAAGGTTACTCTGGCCAATGTGGGCTATTATTGTGAATGCGATATCTTGAGAATGCATTGCTCTTGACAACGCATTTTCATGAATCTTTGCATAATCCCTGTGCTTGTGCTGTGATTCATTAAAGAATTTATTAGATTTTGGAGCTCATAGGTCAAAGGCAATGGTTAGAATGACCTCACATGTTCTGTTCTTGTGAACACAGTGTCTCAACAATACTTTGATGTATTTTCATCAAACTTTGCATAAATGGCTAACATGAGTCCCGAGTGAACTGATTTTGGAGGTTATAGGTAAGAGTAACTTTCACCTTACCTCACAGAGGCATATAACCACCAGGTGGTAGTATCTATTTGAATATAATACAAAGGCAAGATATTTACATTTCAAATTGATAAACTTGTTTTGTTATTTGTGAATAATTACCTATTTATTTTAATGCCTGTAACATGAGAAACAAAAACACAGTGAAAGTTGTGGAATGGTTAAAAAACACCTGCTTGGAATATTCAAAGTTTACAAGCAACCCTGGGCTGAGGCCCATTGGGGTTTTGTGACATACTTTGTAAACAAATAGCCCAACAATTTAAGGACAGTGTTATTCAAAGAGATAAATTTTACCATCAACAATCCATAATATAATCAAAAGAAAGTTTGGGGCACACAATGAATGTCCGTGATCGTCTATACCTCAGGTGGCACTATATTAAAAACTGACCTGACTGACAATACTAAATATACAAAGAGAAAGCTGTATACTAACAACATGCAGAAATACTAATGTGGACAAGTGTGCTGTGGTCTGAAGAGTTCACATTTCAGTTGCTTTTGGAAATCATGGACATTTTGTCCTCTGGACTAAGGGAGAAAAGGCCATCCAGATTGCTACCAGCAAAAAGTGAAAAACTCAGCATCTCTCATGGTATGGTGGTGTGTTTTCCTGGGATTATACTGGGGCACGATGTCTGTGATCTCCACAATTCAAAAAAGCACAGGGCTCCACAATTTATGGCCATCTTGGAGCACAGTTTGGGTATAAATCAGGGGTCTCGAACTCGCGGCCCACGGGCGAATTTCAGCCTGCAGGACGATAATTTGTGGCCCCTGCCTTAATATAAAAGTTTAATGTTAGTGCGGCCTGCGAGTTTGATATGTATGGCACTGTATAGTGTTGTGTTTCTTTGCTGAACGAACCTAACAAACACGGCGGGGTATATGGCTCTTGGGGGCGGGACATCGGGCGGGTTTGATGCAAGCAGAGATACATTTCTCAATAAGTGAAAGTTACAGCAGTGTTGCCATGGAGAGGTTTATTCCGTGCCTGGCTGGCTGCCTTGTTTCTATTGGGCACGAGTGGACATTCGTCACAGAAAAGTAAGGAACTCAAAGCAGTCACATAGCGACACCTGTTCATCGGCATTAACAGTCCCCAGTAACCCGGACCAATTATATAGTCCCCTTTTCCTGTAACAACAGCACAGCAGATGAACATGAGCAGTCGCCTATTCACGCTAGATTGCTATCTTTCTACCATCTACAAATGCCATGGTGTTCATGTCAAAATAAAAGACTGCTCCCAGGCTTTTATTCACCGACTGCCGTGCTGCGGTTACAAGAAAAAGGAAGTGGATATGACGTTCTCCGTGCGTCAGCTAAACACTTGATTGAAACTTCAAGGCAAGAGAAGCCATGTTCAGAAGAAGGTTAAAGGTTAAAGAACTGTTAATACAGTTACATTATACTTATACTTACATTATACATATTACATTAGAATCTGAATATAGGAGATATAGAAGACTGAAGAAACGTAATATAGTCGCTGAGCAGAGAAATTTAATTATTATTAAGATTATTATTATTAATTTTATTATTATTAAGATTATTATTATTATTAATTCATTCATTCATCTTCTTCCGCTTCTTCTGGGGTCGGGTTGCGGAGGCAGATGTCCCTCTCCCCAGCCACTTCCTCCAGCTCTGTCGGGGGGGGGGGGGGGCGCCAAGGCGTTCCCAGACCAGCTGAGAGACGTTGTCCCTCCAGCGTGTTCTGGGTTGACCTCGGGGTCTCTTCCCGGCTGGACATGCCCAAAACACCACACCAGGGAGGCGTATGGGAGGCATTGTAATCAGATGCTTGAGCCACCTCAACTGGCTCTGACTCCCTCTCCATCCTTCCCTCACTCGTGAACAAGACCCCGAGATACTTGAACTCCTCCACTTTGGGCAGGACCTCATTCCAGACCCGGAGGGAGCATTCCACTGAGAACCATGGCCTCGGACTTGGAGGTGATGATTCTCATACCAGTCGCTTCACACTTAGCTGCAAATCACTCCAGCAAAAGCTGAATGTCCTGGCTCGAAGAGCCTGGGGGGTTCAGAGGGGGTCTGCCTATTACTGGGGCTGAGGTCACCGAGGTAGTTAAAAAGCTCCTCGGTGGCTGGGCTCCAGAGGTGGATGAGATCTGCTCTGAATACCTCAAGGCTCTGGATGTGGTAGGACTGTCTTGGTTGACACGTCTCTACAACATTACGTGGTCATCGTGGAGCCGTACCTCTGGATTGGCAAACCAGGGTAGTAGTTCCCCTTTTTTAAGAAAGGGGACCGGAGGGTGTGTTCCAACTATCATGGAATCACACTCCTCAGCGTACCCGAGAAAGTCTATTCAGGAGTACTGGAGAGGAGGATCCAGCCGAAAGTTGAACCTGGGATTCAGGAGGAAGAATGTGGTTTTCGTCCCAGCCGCAGCACTCTTGACCAGCTGTACACACTCTGCATGATCCTGGAGGGGGCATGGGAGTTTGCCAAACCAGTCTACATGTGCTTTGTGGACTTGGAGAAGGCTTTCTACCATGTCCCTCAGTCTATCTTGTGGGGTGTGCTCCGGGAATATGGAATACCGGACCTGTTGCTACGGGCCGTTTGGTCTCTGTGTTGCCGGAGCCAGAGCTTGGTCCGCATTGGTAACAAAATGTCGCATTAGTTTCCAGTGAGGATTGGACTCCGCCAAGGCTGCCCTTTGTCACTGATTCTTGTTCTTATTATAATTTTATTATTATTATTTTATTTATTTATTACTGATTTATTTATTTTTCTTAATAATTCCTAATTATTTATTTATTTTGTGTTAAAAAATTAAAAAAAGAGAGATTTGAGAAGATTGAAAATTTAAAAACAGACCTTTTCTTGTGGAAAACCTGATGCGGCCCAGACTCTGCCTCCAGCGGCCCCCAGGTAAATTGAGTTTGAGACCCCTGGTATAAAAAGGCAGCTCCAAGAGATCAAATTTGAAGGACCCGTGTTGCCAAGGTCATCAAGATCCCCTACGATAGAAATAAATAATCCCCTACTGTTAAGGTCTGTTAAGGTCTGTTAAGGTCTGTTAAGCTTTACTGCACTACTGGAAAACATTAATCTCATTATCTCTGGAAAAGAAAGTGATTTAATTGCAGGTAAACAATAAAAATGAAGCTGGTTTTCATCAATAAACAAAACATATAAAAAAAATGCCTATTCAAACCGAGAAAAATTTTTTAAAATTGTGTTCCCCCATTGGCTGAAATTACCAGTCTGTGACATTGGTTTGAGTAAAGTTTGCCCCACTTCTCAATGCAGAATTATTTCAGCCTTGACATATTTGAGGGGTTTTTTGAATCTACAAGTCACCACACAGCAAGTCATCCCACAGCATCTCAATGGCCCTGTTTCTGCCCTGTGATGGCCTGGCGAGCTGTTTGGGGTATACTCTGCCCGTGCCCAGAGCCTCCCTACTACCATAATTATTATTAAGCGGTTCAGAGAATGAATGTTCTCACATGTTCCTCAAGCATGCTCTGATACATGATAAAATTCATAGTGGATTCTATTATGGCGAGCTGACTAGGTTTTTCTGCAGCATCCCCAAACCATGACACTTCCACCTCCATGCCTCACAGTTGGTATGATGTTCTTTTCCTGAAATGCTGTATTTGGTTTAAGCCAAACTGTTCTGGTGTCCTAATAATTAAATTTTAGGCTCATTTGTCCAAAGAACATTATTCCAGATGTCCTGGTCTTTGTCTGTGTTCTCTCTGGCAACTTCAATCTGGCTTTCATGTTTCTCTTAGAGATGTCTGATTGAAGAGACATGCACTTACACAGTAGCAAGAGCCTGCTGTAGATGCTGTGATGACATTTTAGGGTTTATGGAGGATTTTAGCGTCTTGTGGTCTGCTCTTTGGGTAAACTTGCTTGGACATTCAGACCTGGGCATGTTTGCAGTTGTTTTGAATGTCTTTATAAGCTGCTACAATCTTCTTTCTGAAGACCTCAGACAGCTCTTTCAATCATATTGTGGTGTTCATTCTCACTTCACCAGTAAGGAGCACACCAAACCAAATGTCTGAGGTTTAAATAGGGGAAGTTTCCTATAAATGCTGATTACTGATGTCCTAATCATGTTCTAATCATTATTCCTCATCAGAAATCACATTTTTTAGAATGACATTTTACAGAAAAGTCAAATATAATTGATTAATTATATTGAATCTCCCAATGTATTTAAATATCCATGTATCCAAATATGTAAAAAAAAAACCAAACAAACAAAAAAAAACTACAGGCCTTAATCTGTGTCCTATTTTTTATTTATTTATTTATTTTCCGCATAACTGTATGCTGCTGATTCTCCTCGTGCTTGCGTGGGTTTCCTCCAGGTACTCTGGTTTCCTCCCACAGTCCAAAAACATACACATTATGCCAAATGGCTGTTCCAAATCATCCCTAGATGTGAGTGTGAATGGTTGTGTGTATGTTGGCCCTGCAATGGCCTGGCGAGCTTTCTAGGGTGTACCCCGGCCTTGCCCAGAGTTGGCTGAGATGGATGGCAGCCTCCCCACGACCCTAATTAGGTTTATGTGGCTTACAAATGAATGAATAAATGAATGTATGCTGCGATCCAGATGACATCTTATTCAGGGATGTCCCTGCTTATTTCAGACTGTTGAGTGACTGAAATCTTGAATCATGCAAGAAAAGGAAAGAATTTCACTTCACAACATCATAACAATTAGTGTCATCAGTTCCCAAACACTTTATGAGTGTTGTTAAAAGAAAAGGTGATGTAACAAAGTGATAAAGATGCCCCTTTCCAATCTTTTTTGGAACGTGTTACATCAAATTCAGAATTAGTGGATGTTTACAAAAAACTTTAAAGTTTGGACATTAATTATACTGACTTTTTATTGCATTCAATTGAACATAGGGGTAAATGATTTGAGCATCCCAACTGTTTTTGAATCAAGGTTTTACATTCAATATGCAGAGGGGTTAAAGTGACCCGGAGTGCTCTGGAGCCGAGCTCCGCCAACTTAGCCAAGTAAATAAATAATTCAAACTGACCGTAGTGCCATGGACTACAGATCATTTTCGCATGCAACAAACAGAGCGTAACATCACCCTCTGCTGGCCTCACCTTCGTTAACAGAGCATCTTCCCACCACAGTGTTACCCCTTGGCCCGGGGTGATTTGCACTCATCTGAATAGCGAAGTCTCTTCTGGAAGAGTCATGGACCAATCTGAGGAGGCAGAAGTGTTTCACAAAGTAGAACTGGTCAAATTGAAGGCTTGGAAGAACACGCTTCCACTTCTGGAACTGCAAATCAATTCCAGAAGAGGAAGCGTGTTCTTCCGACCATTTGATTTGACCAATTTTTCTCCTGGAAGCACTCCTGCCTCCTTCCATTGGTTCATGCCTCTTCACTCTTCACTCTGAGTGCAAATCGCACCGGGCCCTTATTTTATTTGAGTGAGTGCATCGATTCACGGGCTAATCCGCGAGAGTTTAAAACAAGTGCATTAAGTTAAGTTGACATTGATGGTGAAGTTTTGTAATATTGAACAATTCAAACAGACTAATAAGAAGAGTTTAAATTTTAAAATGGCTAGCTGCTTTAGAGTATGTGCCAATGGCAAAACGTTAACGGTTAGCCCAACTTAAAGGTAGAAGCTGTCTACTGGCGAGATTATTATGTTCGTGAATATGTATTTAGCCATTGGAAAACTTATTGTAGATCATTTTGTTGTTAAAGATGGAGGAGGATGAAGTAAATAAAGGGCAGAAATGAAGGATCACTGATTACTTTCAAGGGTAAGGGTCTGAAAACGATAGCCAAATGTATATGGGAGCTTGTTTGACTGCATCATGTGTGAGGGTTTGTGTGTTTGATCATTTGCCCATGTGACTGTGTGTGCTGCTGTTACCATGTCTGTTAGCATGGTAAAACTGTGCCCCTAACATAGCACTTCTCCAGAAACAGATTTTCTACGACACAGATTGTGCTTTGATTTCTTTTCAGAAAAGTTTTGTCAGATTGTGATCTTACAATGATTTAGATTGCTGCATTGTCACATCCTGTTTAGTTTGTCTTATTTTGAGATATATTCTTTCCTTGTGTATGGGTCATTCCATGTAATTTCAACTCAGAATCAGCTGCCACGACTCCGATTTTCATGAAACTTTCAGGAATGATTGGGACCCATGAAAAAACTCAATGAAACTCAATTTTTTTTGCAAATGGCATCTTAATTAGTGAGATAAGCACGAATGATTTTTTGACTAATTACCGCAACATCAAGCATTACATTAATAAGTATATCTCTGAACCTATAGCAACTAGAGAGTTCTAATTTGGGGTGTGGGTGCAAAATATGGTAGAGATGTGCCTTTCAGGAGTTATGTGTGGCTGCCTGGGGGATTTGCTCTTTTTAATTGTGTAATGGGTTTTATTTACTGTTTTAGGAAATGACAAATACTGTAGAATATCCTCACTTTCATACTTCCCAGTATTCTGCAACTTTTCAGCCAAATTCATGACTGCTTTTTTACTTAATTGTTAATGCCCACTTCCTGATTATGTGAACACGAAATTTCAATGTCATTGTAACCATGAGCCAAAATAAAGCCAATACAGTTTGTCTGTTGCAATCATTTGTGTCATTTTTCCTACTCCGCCGCAACGCCGAATTTTAGTGCCCCCCCCATCTGTCAAATCCCACTTTAACCTCTGATTTATGCACCACCATGAATCATTTACAACTAGTCTATATATTTTTATTAAAAACTTGAATCATTGTTTAACAAATTAGTTAACCAATGCTTAAATGTTCTTCAGACCATGAATATTAATGTCTACTTCATGAGATAGAGGACTCAAAAACAAAATTCTTCTTTGATGTCTTTTGTCTACTTATTGCATTTACAACATCACATGGTATTTTATATATGGCTTAGACTTAGACAGGCTTTATTGTCATTCAAATATACAAGTATATACAGAACGAAATGCCATTGTATTTGCTCACTACAGTATGCACAAAAAAAACATAAATAAATAAAAAAGTTTAAAAATATAGAATATAGACAGTAAGCGAATAGATTATAGACAGTAGAATATAGACTATTCAAATGGCAAAAAATTGTTCAAAATGCAATGAGGTACAGTTTAGTCTAGAAAATATGGACAGTGGAATATGGACTGTGCGAATATGGACTGTGCGAAAGTAGTGCAAAGTGCAATAAGGTACGTTTTTTAAAAGAGTCAGTAGTGTAGTAGTATATTACAGTCTATGGATTTAAGAGTCTGATGGCCTGTGGGAAAATACTATTTTGGAACCTGGTGGTTTTGCACCAGATGCTGCACAGTCTTCTTCCAGAGGGCAGAAATGAAAAAAGTCTGTGGCGGGGGTATGAAGCATCCTTGATTATGTTTTTGGCCCGGGACACATATCGCTGAGGGGCAATGTCCTGCACAGAAGGAAGAGAGATCCCGATGATCTTCCTAGCTGTCCTCACCACTTTCCTCACATTCCTCCAGTCGGCAGCAGTGCATCCTCCGCACCACACAGAGATGCAGTTTGTGAGGATGCTCTCTACAGTACTCCTGTAGAACGTAGTGAGGATGAGCGGGGGCAGATGGGCTCTTTACATCCATCTCAGGAAGTGCAGGCGCTGCTCCACGACCGTGTTGTTGAAGAGGAGGGCATGGCTAGGCTGGATCTTTTTGAAGTCCACGATGATCTCTTTGGTCTTGTCAATGTTCAGGGTCAGGTTGTTGACTTCATACAATCTCACCAGCTGCTCTACCTCCTCTCTGTAGGCCAGGTCGTTGTCGGCTCTGATGAGGCCCACCACTGTTGTGTCATCAGCAAACTTCGCAATATAGTTAGTGGCAGACCTTGGGATACAGTCATGTGTCGTCAAAGTGAACAGCAGAGGGCTCAGGACACAGCCCTGGAGGAGCCCGTGTTGAGGGTGATGACGCTGGAGCTGTTCCTGACTGCACTGACTGAGGTCTTTCAGTGAGGAAGTCTAACAATCAGTTGTGCAGGGGGGTG
>JAOUQZ010058176.1:0-20977 GCA_028564935.1 Neosilurus hyrtlii
ATATATATATATATATATATATATATGTGTGTGTGTGTGTGTGTGTGTGTGTGTGTGTGTGTGTGTGTGTGTGAGTGAGACAGTGCCCCCTGGTGGTGAAAGCGGGGTGTAAAGCCGCACCCTGCACTGTGCGCGGTTCCACAGTCGGCTCGGCTCCGGACAGGTGAGCTTCCTCCCGCCCTTGTGCGTCTCAACCCCGAACCGGACTGCATCATGGAACTGACTCTGGGCCGCCTGGCTACTTTTCTCGCTTCTTTCGGTCTTCTCAGCTTTGTGTGTCTGATTGTGGCGATTGGAAGTGATTTCTGGTACATCATCGATACTTCCAAGAGAGAGAGCAACAAATCCGCATCTCTCAGCTCTCACTCCGGGCTCTGGAGGACCTGCAACTGTGAGACGCTTTACTCTTTCATTCTGCATTCACAGAGGAATAACTGTGTAGATCTGAGGATGCAAAAAAAAGTCATTGAGTTTGGCATAAATAATAAATAAATATGTAAAAGAAAGAAAGAAAAAAAAGGTGAAGATTTGATTTCAGCAAAAAATAAAAATGTTAAAAAGATGTACAGCAGCAAAGATTAATTTATTCCACCTGTCCATCTGTCTGTCTGCAATCTGTGTGTCAGGGGTTGAAAGCAGTGTTTTTTGATTTTGTTTTTTTAGTTCAGGATCAATGCCAGCCTTTTATCAACCCTTTTGGAAATGGAGGAAACTTCACACAGTCCCAAAGGCGCATATTAAGTAAGACTTACATGATCATTTTATTTGTTTATTTTTTAATTTAAGCTTTTTTCCATCTGCTTGATTTTTTTTATTCATGTAATTTACAGTGTATTAAATGTAATAATGAAGTCAGACAGATGCAAAATGCAAACCTGCCAGTGCTTAGATTCAAGTCTGTTCCCTCTCAGTGAAAAGTAATAACAGAAAAACTCATGAAATATTGCACACTAATGAAAAAAGGAAAAAGGGGGAAAAAAACAAACCCTGTTGCCACGGTGCTGATCTTTTGTCCTTTGGTGATCATCAGAGAGCAGAGAAGAAAACGTGCTCCTCTTTGTGCTGGGTGTTGAAATAACCAAAGTGCTTGGTTTGCTTTGTATTTTTTTTTCATGAAATGTAGTGAATAAAGATATTTTTGTGCACAGAATAAAATACAGTAGAGAAACAGGTTTTGTTTCAGACAGTGAGACAGTAAGAATTATTTCAGGACTTATTTCAGCCAAGACCTGAAATAATCTCATATCGTTACAGACCCGTGTGTTACTGGAGAGTAACTGAGTTTGGGGATGAGCCTCATTTCCTCACACTGAGTATTTGTGTTCGAGTCTTTTATTCTACACATATCCTCTCATTAAGTACGAACAGCTCAGCTCAGGGCTTATAATCGAGTTATAACTCTCATTCAAAAGATCCATCTATCTATCTATATTTATTTATGAAAACCTTTAGTATTCAGGATTTTGACCCTGTGCTTGTGTTTGTGACTGAGCCGAGTGTTTGATATTCTGCCCGTGTGTATGGGTTCCTCTGGGGTCTCTGGTTTCATCCCATGGCCAAAACCACGCAGGACTGGCTGTGAAAAACTGTGTATTAATGGATGTGTGGTGATGATCTATAGGGGTTGAATTCTCTCACAGTGGTTCTGATCAGGACCAACTCTTCCTGCACATTAAAAAAAAACTAGCATCTGCTGTGATTGTGTACAGTCTTTGAGGTGGAAAGTAGGAAGCTACTCTGATGATGTCACTATCCCAGTAATGGATAGAAAATCAGTTTCTGTGCTCTTTTTACCTCCGGATTTGAACACCTGCACAAATATCACTTCACAACCTCTGTCCCTGATGTAAAAATGGCAGTGAGCCAAAGCCCACTTCAGTCTCAGGAAATAAATGCAGGCAAACACTCCACTGAGTGCTGAAGAACAGTAATGGAGTGCTCGAATTATTCAGAGATCTTAGAGAAGCAGCGGCGTCCCTCAAGGTTCAAGTATAGGACTCAGAGAACCTGAAGGACATTGCAGGTTGTTGTAGCAGGGGAGAGACCCGACACATGATTGAAATCAACTCTATCTATAATCTCTAACTCTATAATAAGATTGGTAAATAAAAGTAACAGTAATTTAATTTAAAAAATAACTTGGATTTAATTATAATGAAATATATTTATTTTAGGGTGGCACAGTGGCGCAGCGGTTAGCACGTCAACCTCACAGCAAGAAGGTCGTGGGTTCAAGTCCCGAGCTTGGCAAGGGCGTTTCTGTGTGGAGTTTGCATGTTCTCCCCGTGCTTGCGTGGGGTTCCTCCGGGTACTCCGGTTTCCTCCCACAGTCCAAAAACATGCACAGTAGGTTGAAAGAAAATAAGATTTGCTTTTGAAATGAATGACAGATACTGATGAGGCCGATCCTGGCCAAGTAGATCTTTCCACAGATGGCTTTGAGTAGTGTCAAAGTTCTCGGTTTTGCCTCGGCTGCTTGAATGGGAACCCACCAGCTTGCTGACCAGAATGCATTAATCTTCACGTACATGACACAATTTAATATCTGATTTTCCCGTCACTGACTCAGTTTGGTGCTCACTATATACGTACGCCGCCCAGGTTCACCAGGAACCAAAGATCTCCCTGCCTGCTGAAGCATTTACATCTACCTCCCTCCTCTTCCTCTTTTTCCTCTTCTGTATCCTAGCACAGTCAGCTGTTCTTCCAGCGTTTTGCCACTTGTTTTGACTGGGGGCATCTTTTGGGGGAGACGTTGACTTGTCACACATCTTCCTCGAGTCAGTCAAGCCAGCGCTGTTTTGGTTTCGGTTGTCGGGCCATCTTGACAACTGAGTTTTCATAGCTGCATCACCATCAGAGGCATGCACCACGTATCTTCTTGTTGATCGGTGCATGTACCTGAAGTTAATTTTAAATCCAAACTGACTTACAGTTGAGACAGGATGCACTCGAGCATTTAAGAGTTAGAGGTCTTGCTAAAGGACCATGCAGCGGCAGCTCGGTGTCACCGGTGTCTGAACGGAGACAAAAACATAAACATCTATCTTCTCTTCTTTGGAATAAATGATCCTGCTGGTCTTGATTCATCTTCTGGTGCATTTGAAGTGTCCTCTCATGTATGCATGAGCAGCTGTGTTCTCTGGCATGACAGGAAATTAAAAAAAAAGACTGAGGGAGGTTTTACATGAGTGCAGATGGACTCGGTGCACCCGAGATCTGTTTTTTACTTTTTGCTTAGGCTTCTTGTCTAATTACCTTCGCCAGGAGCTGATGTTTGTGTGTTTGTTCGCAGGATTATGCAAATAGTTATATGTCTTTGGACAGAGAAGTCTCCGATCGATTTTTGAAAATGATCCAGATGAAATTCAGTATCCGGAAATTTAAAATAATGCTCTAACATTGTGACATAAGACCGAGTTTTACATTTTGGTTCATTGCTAGTGCGGTACGGTGGGGTAGGCGTTAGCAAGTCCGCCTCACAGCAAGAAGGTCTTGGGCTCTGAATGTTCTCCCTGTGCTTGCGTGGGTTTCCTCCAGGTGCTTTGGTTTCCTTCTACAGTAGGCTAATTGGCTGTTCCAAGTTGCCCCTGGGTGTGGATGTGAGTATGAATGGATATGCGTGTTGGTCTTGTGATGGTCTGGCGAGCTGTATGGAGTGTACTCCACCTTCACCCAGTGTTGGCTGAGATAGGCTCCAGCCTCCCCACGACCCTAGCAGGATTAAGGGGTTCAGCAAAACTAACTCAGAGTGAGTGGTTCACTGCTGGGCTTTTCAGAGGTTTGCATACTCTGAGTACTTTGGTTTAATTCTAAATGAAGTTCAGGTGACTTTAATCTTTCCTGAAGGTCTTGTCACATCCGTACACCATCAGAATCGTGTCTCACGGAAAGGGAGCGTGGGCAGACGCATGCGCAGGCTGATTTCTAGCAGTGTTACAGAACAGAATTCACCTTTATTGTCTCCCTGAGGAGAAAAATGTCCTGGGCATTCACTGAGGTATTTATTTCGAAAGAATAAAAAAGGAAGTTCATGTCACTGCTCTACAGAAATACATTTCACATAAACATGCTAATCCAGGGCCAGCGCAGGGTCAGTACTTAGCTCTGTCGCCTTGCATGTAAATACAAAAGGGTTCGAGGTTCAAATCTCAGCAGCAAATCTCGGCTGTTCTGTGTAGAGTTTGCATGTTCTCCTCATGTTTGGATGGGTTTCCTCAGGGAACTTCAGTTTCCTCCCACAATCCAAAAACAAGTACGGTCGACTGGCTACGCTAATTGCCCCATATGTTTGAAAGTGAGTGTGAATGGATGTTTGTGTCTGTATTAGTCCTTTAATAGACTGGTGCCCCGCCTCTCACCTGAAATGTGCTCTGATTGGCTCCAGCTTCCACTACGACCCTGATGAATAATCGATACAGACAATGAACGGATGGATAAAGGGTTTTCTGGGATTCTGCTCATCTCTGTCATTTAGTTGTTTGTAAGAATCACACACACATACTTTAGATGCTGTAGAATGAGTATCTGAAGTACCTGTTACACTCCCCATTTTTGATATGAACTTCCCTGCGGTGTGCAGGTATATAAAAGAATAAAGTCTCTGTCGAGAACGATGCAGAATAAACCCACGTTTTATTCCACTCGCTCGATCAGGCAGCTCCATGACGCCATGGTCGATGTTCCCATCAGTCCAAAGCGGTGCGCGGCTTCTTCTTTTGGAGAAACGCCACATTCCAACTGTCTCATTCTGGGTGCACATAAAGTAGAGATCAAACACACACACACACACACACACACACACACACACACAGCTTTGTGTTATCACAGAAACAAGACACACAAATGCATAACGCACAAAAACAAACACATCACTTGTGGAGGTCAAGTGTGTAATGGAACAGAACCATTAATGACACCAACAAGTAAACACACCAGTGAAAAAATCCCAGATGTGAGCCGTGGGAGGACAACAGCATCAACGTTAACCCTTTCACATACTTCACAGAAGCAATCCTCGTTCTTACTTCCGCCTTCCTGAACAACTACCCCATAACCCTCAGGAATTATAAAGAGAATACAACAATCCACATCTCGCTAGAACAGGAAACGCCTTGCTTCCATTAAAGTGAAATACAGAAACCTCGATCAACTATTACAGGGTATCTGTTGCTATGAAAACGCTAACATATTACAACGAGTGCACTGATATAAGCCTGGTATTGCACCAGCGTGCTGTAATGAGTAATGCAGCACCTTGCAGATGAATAATTCATGAACACTAAGTTTCAGAGCAGCAGACGGAATAAACTGTTGGTGGATTTGTGGAGTCACAGCGGACCGCTGGATATGATGAAGATGCACCAGGCATGTCTGACTCCACACAGTGAGTGCGCTGATTGCATAAGAGAGCGAACAGGGTTACAGCAGATTGCTAGTCCACACACTACACTTACGCACAACAGTCATCTCTGTACACACACAAATACACATACACACACACACACACACACACACACACACACAGTCCCAATAAACCACCTGGAAACATGATAAGTCACTGGAGCGTTTTCTCTGGATCCACATTGATACCTGATTATCTTGTCTTGCAACAGCATGCTGTGATTCTTACGTCAGTTACGTCACCTAACAGCGCCATCCTCAACACAACTCTCTCTGTCGTTCGCTAATAGCCGAGATACCTGCTAATCTCAGCCCGCAATAGCGCGTTCAATCAATTCCAGCTGATTACAGCGTCTCGTCTGACCTCACGCGGTTCAGAGACAATAGCTGGAATGGATTTTTATTCTCCAAACGGAGCAATCAAACGCAGCTGTGCGTCACGAGAGCTGTTCTGCAGACACTAAACCCGTTATTGATCGCCCTACTTTCACACTAACAACAATTTAACAACGGCAGCGGACACACGCAGGAAAGAAGAGACTAACCAACAAATATTAACCTCTTGCAGACACTTACAGTATAATCCTCACTCCAACTATTAGCTTCACAGTAATCACTGAATCATTTTAGGAGAATGAGACAAGAACAAACACGGCGAATCAGGTCTTTGGGAATAAAATAAGACTAGTCTTGAGTTGAGACATAAAATGGTAGGTTAATCAGCGTACATGCAAGAGGACGTATTCAGAGAAGTTCTAAACACTCTCAGGGAAAGTTACACATATTCAGAGTCGGGTTATGCACTTGATGAAGGCGAATTTCTCCACAACTTTACACACCAGCACTCATCTGCAAGCACTAAAAAGAGATTGAAACAATGAGTATCTATACTCAAATTATAACACAACAGCCAAAAGGGTCCCCATTTTAACCTGCCTGATTTAGACAGAGCCAATTCCTTCTTGCTATTATACCTCCTTATCATGTGACCACCACCAACCAGTGGGGGCAAGAGCAAGCACGCACCTACTGTTAGAAACATCACGCCAGCCGTCTGCATTTTTCAAACTGCATGTAGCTTGCAGCGTTACCGTAAAGGAATTAAATTCCTGAGTGATTTGGATGAGCTCCAGAATGTATGGTGTTCAAATCAGACGGTCTACACTGCACCTAGAACACTGCAACTTTATCAATACTGGCGCACCTCTGTACCCTAGCAAATCATCAAGGCCGCTCCGTCTCCTCACAGAGACCCGAACGATTACATAAGAGTCTACACAGGGTGAAAACAGTCTTACTCATTCTTAGTTGAATTTACAGGAGTCGAGAGAAATTTCTCCCATGAAAAGAGTCTTTAAGTATAATGATAATTGACTGGAGCGTTTTCCGTGGGTTCCTTTGAATACATGAGTCTTTAATCTTACAACAGAGTGCCGTGAGTCTCCTAAGTAATTTAGTTAGCTTTTTACTGAAAGCCAAGGTGCCTACTGAGCTCGGCCTGTATTAATGCTTTCAATCAGTTACAACACCTCCTCTGATGAATCGAACGTGGTCGTACACATCATCCGGAACGTATTTTCATTTTGGAAAAAAAAAGGAAAAAAAAAGGAGACAGCAATCAAATGCAGTTCTGGGTCACAACAGCGATTCTGCAAACTTTAAATTTGTTACGGATTACTCTTATTATACACAGTACCTTCTTCATGTTATTTGATTTATTCTTGGAGAAGCATCAAGCATCAGGGAGATAAACCACCGCCGGTCCAAACAGGGCTCACACTTTATCCACAGCCTGGAAGATCGGAACAGGGCGGAGGGCCTTTTGTCGAGCAGAACCTCGAGGCTACTTCAAAATCAGAGTTTTGCTTTTGATCAACGACTTCAATAAGCCACGGCTCTGGCTTTCATCATGATGCTTTTTTTTTGCAGGAAACCTGAGGAAAGGGTCCACAGAGAGATGAGAGTAGAGTGTAAGGAACCTCCACCACGCAGCATGCGCAAAGTACCCAATAGACCCTACTGGATTTAATCACCCATGTTATCATCTCACGATGTGATCCAGTTAAAAAAAAACTCTTTTATAAGACGGCTGGGGTTTGACCTTTTAAGGTCACTCAAGGGTAAAGGTAATTGTCTAATCTGAAAGTCCATATATGGTTTCCTATTAGTGTTCCATAGTAACAGCATGTCTATCAGCACTCGTTTCCAAAACTGTGTGCCCTTGTTCTGACCTTCACCTCTGACCCTGACATTCCAAAATCAAGTAATCTCAGAAACTCAGATGGGGTAGTGTCTCCACCTAAACTGGTGAAAATCCGTGCACGGGTGTGGTCGGGATTTCGTTCACGTTAAAACTGACAATCAAACACGGGTGATTACAATACCGCCGCCAAAACGCCATTCTGGGTGGAGATAATCAGGGGAACATAAACCTCAGAAGCAAACATTCATCCTTTTATCCATTCGCTGAACCAATTTATCCTTCTAGAGTTTCAGGGAGGCTGAAGCCTATCTCGGCCAACTCTGGCTGAAGATGATTTACGCCCTCAATAGCTCACCAGTCCATCACAAAACCAACAAACACACACACAACCATTCACACTCACACCTCGGGGCCATTTGGAACAGCCAGTCAGCCTAATGTGCACGTCTTGAGACTGTGGGAGAAAACTGGAGTACCCGGAGGAAACCCAAGCAATCACAGGGAGAACATGAACTCCAGACTGAAACACCCTCGATGAACCCGGGACCTTCTTGCTGAGAGGCGGACGTGCTAACCACTACGTCGCCATGCCGCCCCCTCATTAACAAAATCTTTCAAAACAACTGGTTGTTACTATAGAAACGATAAATAGAGTGTGTTTCTCCTCTAACCTAAACGCTGAAACGCTGGCTTTTCTCTCTGTTCGTGTTATATTCATTAATCCATCCACCCCGAGAATCTTCATTTCCACTTTCTGACTCATTTCAGGAACCATAACTAATCCAATTCCGTTATTATTCCACAGCTCTCACTTCAGGCTTCGGTTTAATAGGAAGTCCAGCAGAGTAATAAAGTGGAGACGGTGAGATCGAGTCATTCACTGGAGGAATTCACAAAAATAGTGCAATTATATTTCACAGATAACACTGTTCTAGTGACGCGTACAGGAAATGGAGACGCCATGAAGTTTATGATCATGAAATGGGAAGTAAATTCTGGCATACAGGCGCATATTGAAATAAAAATGGACAGGTTTTCATTATTAGACCTGCTTGTAGCAGCACTTATCCACCGACAGCATCATTTATCTGTTTCTGTGAAAGTGTTTGTTGTGTCCGGAGAGTGCTAACTGTACAGAAAATAATTACTGGCGTAGTTAAAAGGTCTGTCCCAGGATGCACTTCACCCACACTTAAAGTTTAGCGGTATTAGTCACCCTTACATCATAATTAGTGTGTATTTAATACGTTTAAGTGATACCGATTTTAACATAATGACCATAAAAAGCACAAAATTGGTAAACTTATCTCGTGGATTACTAGCGGAGTGCTAAACTACGGGTGATAGCAACTTAGTAGTCGTTTTTCCCTGGAAGTGACGTCACTGTGTTGGGTGGGCTTGACGTCTGAGAGTGAGACGTCACATTCTAGTGATGCTGAGGAAGAGAATGCATACCTGGAGGGCGTGGCTTTCATTCCTGGAATGTTTTTTCGTGTTGAAATTCACCGTGGGTAAGGTGGCGGATCTAGCGACCATGTCTTCATTTGTATATTTTCTCCACCCATTTTTGCAACAGACTGCCTCCAAAATCTGCCAGAATGACCACTGCAGTCCTAGTCATGTTTCTCACGTATCAAGCGGTTATGTGAGTCCTTAGCACAACACGCCATGTGTTCAGTTTGCTTTGTGCACGGGGGCATTGTCATACCGGAGCATATACAGTTCTGGATCTCTTCATTCCACTGAAGTAAAACATGTAATGGTACAGCTCAGATCGATATTTTACTGTGCACACGCACATTCTGACATATGTGCGATTTAGAGTAGTGTGCATGTCTTTGAAGGAAACTAGAGTACCCAGAGTAAAACCATGGAAGCACGGGGAGAACATGCAAAATCCATACAGAATGATCTATGGCTGAGATTCGGACGATAGAGCTAATCACTGAGCCGCTGCTCCGCTCTGACAGATTGAGTGAATCCAGAATCAATAATGATGTAGGTCTGAGTGCAGATGTTCAATTCCATCGATAAACATTTACGAAAACTGTTCTGCTGTGGAACGCATGAGTGAAGTCCTGATCTGAATATTTTAATGGTATTTCTAATGATAATTTCAGAGCCGGGTCTTTATTTTCATTGGGGAGAAACACTTAAGTACCTGGAACCATGAGTCACACCATGCAATTGCTTGGTATGCCTATGCTCTAAACCTTTTTAGTGTGCTTGAACTGTTACCTTGACCTTTGGCCTATGACCTCAGTACCTGTACCAGTTCATTGACATTTAATAATGAGTAACTGGTGAAAGTTTGGTCAAAATCCATGCAGGCGTTCAGTGTGCAGAACATGCACAAGACTTTTTTTTTAAAACGACCTCATGTGACCTTGACCTTTGACCCATGATTTTAAAACCTGTGCAAGTTCATGGGACTTTGGTAGTGGATACGTGGTGAAAGTTTGATTAGTATCTGTTGAAGGATTCAGGATATCGACTGCGCTTAAGAAAGGTTTGGACGGAGGGATGCACGCACGCACTTGACAAGCTGTCGTCCCAAACTGTTCACGTTTCCTAATAAAACGAAAGAGCCGCTCTGAGACTTTCATTCATCTCATCCTCAGTGCAGGGAAATGTCGGATGGAAAACACTGATGTATTCCTTTAATCCAACCTATCCAACCTCTCTCCCATCCTCTCTCTACACACCGCAGCGAAGATCAACGAGGTGGAGGAGCGATGTGGGAAATATTGTGGGTCTCATTTAATCCGGTGGTGAATATTAACCAGGACCACACACACGGGGAAATTCATCTCATAAAATCATGAAAATTATTTTGTCAACACTTATGTATGCAACAGAACACATGATGCATTGTGTGACATAGAATAACGCACAACCTTGAGTTTACAGATGAAAGAATAAGTAAAATAAAGTGGCACAGTAGTGCAGTGGTTAGCATGTCCACCTCACAGCAAGAAGGTCCTGGGTTTGATTCCCAGCGAGGGTGTTTCTGTGTTTGCAAGTTCTTCCTGTGCTTTCGTAGGTTTCCTCTGGGTACTCCGGTTTCCTCCCACAGTCCAAAAACATGCACAGTAGGCTGATTGGCTGTTCCAAATCACTCCTAGGTGTAAGAGTGTGAATGGTTGTATGTGTGTTGGCCCTGCGGTGGCCTGGCGAGCTGTTTAGGGTGTACCCCACCCTCGCCCAGAGTCGGCTGAGATGGGCGCTAGCCTCCCCGCGACCCTAATTAGGATTAAGCATCTTAGAAAACAAATGAACAAATATTTAAAATAACCACAAAAGAAAAAAAGAAAAAGAAAAAAAGCAATCACACCACAAGTGTTCTCAGTGCTGTGCACTTCAGCTGATGAATATTCATGAACAAATGAATCTGCTTATGAATATTTAACAGTTATTCCTCAAACCCGAGTCAGATATGAGCTGATATTTAACTGGACTAGAGTGGAATAACGGTTTTATTCCATCTACACTTACTCGATTATTATATTATGATTTAAAATACAGAATCTTTTCCACTTTCCGCCTCATGCACCTCATCATATAGAGTTTTAGCCCAGCGTAGAGTCACGTGCACTTAACACCGTCCTGCTCTGTCGCTCACGAGGTCACAAGGTCACTTGGTCGGGGGATGCTGCAGCCTATCTCAGCCGACTCCGAGCAAAGGTGAGGTACACCCTGACCAGCCCATCGCAGGGCCAACACTCACAATCATTTACACTCATACCTAGGGGCAATTTGGAACTGCCAGTCAGCCTGATACATGTCTTTGGACTCTGGGAGGAAACGGGGGTACCCGGAGGAAACCTGTGCAAGTACAGGGAGAACATGCACACAGAACACGCTAGCCGTGAACGGGACTTGAACCCAGGACCTTCTTGCTGAGATGTGGATGTGCTAACCACTGTAACACCATGCCTCCCAGCATGGGCAGCTGGCTAGGGCTAGCTTCTTATCGTAGCATGGATTCTCCCTGTGCTTGATGGGTTTCATGGCTGTTACAAAGCACTGACACTGCAGACTCCTTACATAAACGAATCTGAAACGTCTCCACCAGATCAAATTTGGTGACATGATGTGTCCTCTGTAGAAATGTCCTGAACTGTTATACTGGGAAAGCTAACTTATCATTTATGTACCAAACCCAAGTGAACAAGCACATTAGTGGTACATCGGGGCAGTACTGTCAGAGCTGTTGCTCCGGACAGTTATTCGCACCTTTCTGACCAATCAGAAGGCAGAAACAGAGATGTAATTTTCCGAGGAAGAAAAGCATGCAGTATTTTGGTTGCTCTGTTGTGATGAGCTGTGGTGGTAATTGGAAGGCTGTTAATTACCTGAATAAACAGCCCTCAGGTTTATTTTGTGCTGAATTCAATGTGTCCACAGTGGAGGGGGTCTTCTTTTTTTCCCTCTTCTTCCGTTTCTGTTTGGAGTGGAGTATCAGGATGATCCATAATGGATAGGACACTAAAGAAAACAAGATTCTGGCTCTTATTTCAGCTGTTATTTTCGATTTCCATGAAAGCATTCGGAGGTTTCGGGGTGAGATTGCACCCTGATGGAGAAAGGCACAGAATGGATTTATATTGATAAAAATAATGGTGGTGTTAGCATGCTTGGGATGTAATAGCTTCATCATTAAATGTGTTGCTTGGGTCATGATGACCTTTTCTCTGCCTTGTTGTTTATGTATTTAATTTTCTCCACTCTGACATCATCACTGCTTTAACAGACTTTTACTGTACCTTGGTATAGTGGTTGGGGTTTTTGAGTTGGTTTGGATGTCTTCTGCAATGTCTGCGTCCTCGGACCGGGGATCTTTCTGCACTTCTCTCCGTGGATCCGTGGTGGTCTTACCTTCAGTGCTGACCTGCACAGGAATATTCAAATCATTGGCTGTTTGTCGCTGACTGATGCCACCCTCTGACTGACCCACAATTCGACCTTTTCGAAATTCTAACAGTTTTTGAGCTCCTGGAGTGCGAGGCGTTCTTGCATAACCTCAGAACTTTGTGCACATTTGTTCAGCTGTCTGACTGGTGTTCATTAAATTATATTTATTGGTGTCTGTTTTCCAGACATTTGTAGTATTTACCACAGCAGTGACTGTGACTTTGCACTGATTGCAGCCGGGATTGTTAGTTTATGATTTAAAGCAGCGACACACAAAGCAGGAGTTTTAAGCATAAAGGATAATTGAGAACTTCATTAGTTGCAGTGTGGTTAAAATCACCCAGGATAATAACTGGAGTCTGAATATTGGCTTTCACATCACTTCATTTGCTGAAATTGGCCATCAAGCTGCTGTCGAGTGTCATGCGTGCCTGCTGGCTTCCTGTCAGTGTTTTGGAGGAGACAGTCTGCGTTCCTGCTTCCTGCTGAATCACTGCGTTTTTAAAGCAAGTTTATTAATGTGCAGAGAAGAGACGTTGGAATGAATCTGGATTCCAGATGTGTTTTTTAGAGGCGTCTGATATGTTACACAGGATGATGTTTACAGAATTAGATTTCTGGACCTCCACAGATCACATGACCATAATATACAACTCAATAATTTTGAAACATTAGAAAGATCGCCTCCGTGGTACAGCCTTTTATAGCAGAGCTTTATACTTAAGAAAACACAGACCTGATTTTGTATTACTTGTATGTCTGTCCGTTTGTTTAGTGTCTGTTTGCATCTTGATGCTGATTGGCTGTAATGCAGCTTGATGCTGATTGGAATTGTACTCTTAGCAGGAACTTGATACATGCCGACATCCAGGAATGTTCACTAAGACAGTTGTGAGCAGTGGTGGCTTAGAGGTTAAGGCTTTGGGTTACTCATCAGAAGGTCAGGGGTTCAAGCACCATTAAACTGCCACTGCTGGCCCTTGAGCAAGACCCTTAACCTTCAACTGCCTGGTTGTATAAGTATACGTCTCTCTGGATAAGGGCGTCTGCCAAATGCACTAGTGTAATGATGTTGCTTTATAAAACTAAAGCTTTTTTAAAACTAAAACATCTGTGTGCTGGCCACAATGGTTGATGTCATCGTTAGTGAATCCAAGGTACACCACCACCACTAACATGTTGATAAACCAACAGTATTCACCAGCACAGGCTGAATTCCAGCCTCCTGTTCCCTTTAAAACAATGCAACAATTACACAAAGCAAGCTATTAGCGAGTCAGGATAACAACAATCTCTCGGAATTGATATCGGCGATCTGTGACAGTGTTTACATCTGAGACTTCTATTATGCGTAAATCTGTTTCGATCGCTCCCTCTGTGAAAGCCATGGGATTTACTGGGTGTTTAAAACGCGTCCTTGATTCCATGCTCGTCTTTCTCCCGGGACGTATGAGGCAGTCTTGCAGCAGTAATCTAAAGTATTAGGCAGTTAATGAGCTGCTGAGGTTCAAACCTTGTTTACTTGCCTTTTTTCATCACTCATAAAATCACCACCAGTGGAGAAAGGAAACAGTTGCGTTGTAATCACTTACTTTGTTCAATCTGCCAGCTGTTGCATGCGCGTTCCCTGCAGAGCAGCACACAAACGCAGTTCACCATCTTCACCGGGGCAGCGGTGGCTTAGTGGTCACAGCGATGGGTTACTGATCTGAAGGTCAGCGGTTCAATCCCCACTATAACCACTGTTGGGCCCTTGAGCAAGGCCTTTAAACCTCAATTGCTCAGTTGTATTAAAAAAAAAAAAATTTAAGTCGCTCTGGATAAGAGCGTCTACCAAATGCTGTAAATGTAAAATATCTTCTGTAAAATCATGACATGACGCATGTGGGAAATTGAACAGATTGTAAAAAGGAACATATTCGAGTTCCTAGTGGTCGTTTGATGTGGACTAAACAGAGGTTCAACTAGTTATGAAGTACAAAGGGTGCACATAGTTTCGAACATGACATCATTAGGATATAAACTTGAATTAAGAATTGAATTTAATAGTTTATTTTTAGGTGGTATTGTGATTAGCACATCTGCCTCACAGCGAAAAGGTCGTGGGCTCAAGTCTCAAGCTCCGGTGTTTGTGTGGAGTTTGCATATTTGGAGCAGCCAATTGGCCTAATGTGCATGCCTTTGGATTGTGGGAGGAAACCAGAGTACTTGGAGGAAACCCACACAAGCACATGGAGAACATGCAAACTTCATACAGGGATACCCTCACCAACATATATAAAATTACTTCATCCATTCATTATTATTATTATTATTATTATTAATATTATTATTATTATTATTATTATTAATATTATTATTATTATTATTATTATTATTAATATTTTATTATTATTGTTGTTGTTAATAATAATATTAATAATAATAACAACAACAATAGTAATATTATTATTATTATTATTATTATTATTATTATTATTGTTATAATTGTATTATTATTGTTGTTATTATTATTTTTATTGTTATTATTATGATTATCATGAAGGTGATTCTTCTTCTATGACTCTCTTACAGACATGCAGGCGACGTTCATCGTGCTGCTGCCCCTCAGCGTGATTGTTCTCTTTGTTGGAGGGATGATGGGTGTCATGAGCATCCTTTCTCGAGCCTATCGTCTTCTTCTCGCCACTGGATTGCTTCTCCTCAGCGGCAGTGAGCTTCCTCACCCTCTCAGATTCTTACTGATGACTCAACACTCACAGCTCACTTAAAAATCACACACAAGGCTCTAATAAATGCCTCTTTACACCTCGGGAGGAAAAAAAACAGGACTCAAGTCATAATCATAAAAATCATTGACAGCAAGAGAAATAAAATATCCAGACTAAATGAATCGATATTAATATAAATATTCATGAATATGCAAACTGGAAAGACGTCGGCCATGTCGCTCTGCCATCCCAGACACCACAATGTTCTGTTTGTATGGTCATGTCTGGAGTGTTTCAATATAAAACTAGAGCAACAGTTAGGATTTTCTTGAGTGGGAATTTTTTAAATGAATCCGATGGATTAGAATCAGCCACCGAGGACGTGTTCATGATTTAAACATCATAATATTTGAATACACAAGCACTTCAGTATATCAATTCCAGATGAATGAATAAATAAATGATGGTATTAGCATAAATGATTACATGTAGAGGAAATCATGATAATCAGTGCTTTCATTCTTACATTTGGAGGGGAACAGGATAAGAAACCATTGTGGAACCATAACTGCGTTCTGACTGGCTTTAGTAGAATTTTGGAAGATACTTTTGGACATAACAGTGGTCTTATTCATAATAGTGGTATTTTAGGATGTACTTTGGGCCAGCACCACATTTGATTGGTATTAGTGTGATTTTGGGACCTACTTTCAGAACATATCTCCAGGTCGTATTGATTTTCATGGTACAAAGTTTGAAACATATACTTGTTCTGCTTGGTTGTTGTGGCACGTTGGGTGAAATTTGAGTCTGACTGGTTACTGTGGTATTTTTTGTGAGGTATTTTGGTCCATAAGCTGGTCTGATTACTGTTAGTACACTGGAATATATTTTTGGACATAACTGTGGTACTTTATGATGTACTTTGGGCCAGAACTGCAGTTTTTATAGTTATTAAGGCATGCTGGGACATATTTTCAGAACACCTCCACCCTCCACCCCCACCCCCAGATCTGTTTTTAGTGGTGGTTCGGGACATACTTTGGACCATAACTGTGGTCTAGTGTTTTATCAGAACGTACTTTGGGTGCAGTTTTATACCCATATCACACATTGGCGCATGAGACTTGTGCATGTACGGTGTATCAGGATTCGCGGCAGTCAGAAAGGAACTGATGTGTCCTACATACCTCGCGTGTGCACTTTAAAAAGTAAAACTACACAGCAGTGACACAGCGGAGATTTTGCTTGAACACCTATTACGCCGTGCGTACACTTTAGTTGACTTAACAGTACTGACAGCAAATGTATCATCACAAATAACACTCGAATAAAACTGAGCTGACAGTTTGTCAATGTGTCGACTGCTCTGGAACGAAAAGCAGCAGCGTGCCCGTCCCACCTTTTATACCCACCTGTGAATGCTGCATTTACACAGCAGCAATGCCTCATTTCTGACATTTGATCAACGTAAAGAATTTTTTAGCTAGAAATGTAGTCACAGAGTGCAGACCTCCACCAAGGTAGTGCAATCTTTAAACGTTTTAATCCAGGCTTTATTGCCAGACGATGTAGAATTACGATGCCCCTTTATGGCCTGTTCTGCAATTATTTTTTGAGTTGATTATTTTTTTTGTATTTTTTTCTCCCTGCGCACTGTGGGTGATTTCCACCGCCTTTCCATATTGTGCAATATTAAAAAATCCTTCAAACCCCTACTGGATCAAGTTTGGCATCACACCAAAAATTTAATCAGCTTTTCATTGCCCCAAGACTCATATTTGGTGAAAATGTGGTGGAAATCTTTGCATGAGTTTTTGGGTTATCTTGATCACAGACACACGGACGGACAGACAGACGCGACCAATCTCATAACCTTCCTCTTTGGTGGGGGTAAAAAAATACGCCACTTACGTAGCAAGATACGAGTGTGATAATACACAATTTTACCAACTTATGTTTCCAGTTTGTATATTCATGTGTTATGTTGTTATTGACTTAACCATGTTATCATATGACAATTCATAAAGAAACGTTCAAGATGCAAAAGATGTATCATGATCTTAACCAGTTGTACCCAACCCTGTTCCTGGAGGTAAACTTCCCTAACAACTTTAGCTTCAGTCATCAGGGTGCTCACCTGACGGGTCTGATCATTGCCTTTAGTCTTCATCTCAAACTCTTAAGTCTTAATTAAATAGATTAGATGGTCAGGTGGGCATGATTATGGATGGAGTAAACATCTTCAGGGAGGTAGCGGGTACCTCCAGGAACAGAGCACCACTGATTTAAACATATTTGCCATGCTGGCGCAGTGGTTAGCACATCCCCCTCACAGCAAGAAGGTCCTGGGTTCAATTCTCGGGCTTGGGGAGTTTCTGTGTGGAGTTTGCATGTTCTCCCAATGCTTGCGTGGGTTTCATCTGGGTACTCCAGTTTCCTCCCACAGTTTAAAAACACGCACAGCAGGTTAATTGGCTGTTCCAAATCACCCCTAGGTGTGAGTGTGAATGGTTGTGTTTTTTGCCCTGCGATTGCCTGGCGAGCTGTTCAGGGTGTACCCTGCCCTCGCCCGGAGTCAGCTGAGATGGGCGCCAGCCTCATTATAAAATGAATGAATGATTTAAACCTTTGCTGAGGATTTGATGCTCAAACATCTGAGTGTTTTGCTGAGTAAAAAGATTAAGAGAAACAAAAAATTTCACCAAGACAAATATGAAAAATTAGAACAACTGATTGAAAAGTCTTTAATTTCTTATTAGTTAAAAGAGTTGATACCCAATGATAACACTGATGTTCATTTAAAAAAAGAAAAGGATATGATGATGTTTTTATATCACGGGGATGATCTGGTATCACACTGGCCCTGCTCTGGTCCCAAATCTAATCCAAACATATTGACCCTCTTCTCTTTTGTTTTTTTTTCTAGCTGTGATTACGTTAACGGGCGTCTGTGTGTACGTGGCCTACTCTGCAGCTGCCTTCCGAGAGGCCGTGTGCATGTCAGGACGCAAAACTCTGGAAGACATCGACATATATTTTGGTTGGTCTCTGGCCTTCGCAGCCATTTCCTTCATTACGGAGCTCATCACGGCCATCACCTTCCTGCTCACTTCGGCTCGCTTGGGCCAGCTCATGCGCCGAGACCAGGACAAGTGCTTAGCGGAATAAGATATCCAGTGGACGCGATGGTGCCCTTGAAAAACAGAGCTCCGTGTGTGGTGTCGGCGTTATTTACTATCTGTTTTGTGGAGCAGAGCATTTTTGTACGTGTGTAAATGAATCACTGATACGATTGTCTTCTGGAACTAAACAACGCACAGCGGTCTCGAACTGATGGGAATAAAGGTTTAAATTCTCCGAGGATGGACTATAATTGTTCAGTCATGATGATGGAGAAAGATATAGGAAGAGACTGCTGTGGAGGATAATGATATTATTCTACTGTAACGTAATCAATGTCTGTCATGCCACTTCATAACATTTCAGGTTAATTATTGACACAGAACTCAGATTGGATTAACTGGTGCCTCCTCGCATTTCAAAATCATTGCAAATTCATTAGGAGAGGAATAAATAAATAATAAATACTAAGTGACTTCATATTTAGAAATTCAGTCAATTTATTTAATTTATTTGTATTTAAAGCTGACATTTTTCAGCATTTTTCTGAGGCGGGGCTTTGGACAAGGAAAGCTCCATTCAGGAATTGTTTAAAGGATTCTTTATCATTGTGAGATAGGACCATTTTTGTTATTTTGGTTCATTGCTGGACTTGATTATACAATAGACGTGTATTGTAAATAATTTTGGAAGTTTCTACAGTACAGTACTGTCTATAGTGTGTTTTATAATTTGATACAGAGTCAGTGTGGAATTCTGGGTAATATATTTACTGTAGTTGTATGTTATTCAGTTATAAAAATCCTACCGTCTCATCTTGTCGACTTAGTGCTACTATTTTTATTTTCCATGACTTTATTTTCCATCTTCCATGACTTTTGTCACGGCTAGTTTTGTTTAAAAGGATAGATTAGGGGCGGCACAGTGGTGTAGTTGTTATCACGTCCGCCTCACAGCAAGAAGGTACTGGGTTCGTGTCCCAGGCTCGGGTGTTTCTGTGTGGAGTTTGCATGTGCACACCTCACAGTCCAAAAACATGCACATTAGGCTAATTGGCTGTTCTAAGTTGCCCCTAGGTGTGAGCATGACTGTAAATGGTTGTGTGTGTTGCCCTATGATGGTATGGCTCCAGCCTTCCCATGACCCTTAAAGGATTAAGTGGTTTGGGAAATGGGTAAGTAAGTGACTGAGGATAGATGCAAACATGGCCAGATCATAAGTGTTTACTGGCTAGCCAATTTATATAAATCAATCTTACACACACACACACACACACACACACACACACACACACACACACACACACACACACACACACACACATATATATATATATATATATATACGCCCCATATCAGGGTTTTTCTCTTGATTTTTTTATGTTGTATTCAAGATTAATAAATGTAAATTCTGCTTAATGCATTAAATGTAAATGTAAAAAATTTAAAAAGATTGTAACACTGTTTCTACCTAATTTATTGATATATTGTGTAATCTGTATCTCATTTTTTTAAAACTGTGCAACTGGATTGTTCAATTGTATTATATCTATCTGTCTATCTATCTATCTATCTATCTATATGTGTGTGTATGTGTATGTGTGTAACACACACACACACACACACACACACACACAGTGATACAGTGCCTCCTTGATATTTATCATGTTTTGTTGCCTCTCAAACGGGAATTAAAATGCATTGTTTAAAGGTTTGCATCATTTCATTTAGAGAGCATGCCTACAACTTTGAAGATGAGATTTTTTTTGTGAAGCAAACAACAAATAGTACAAAAATAACCGAACTTCAGCGTGCATGACTATTCACCCCTTACAGTTAGAACTTTGTAGAGCCAGCTTTTGCAGCAAATACAGCTGCAAGGCGTTTTGGATAAGCCTTTATGAGCTTGACACATCTTGCCACTGGGATTTTTGCCCATTCCTCAAGGCAAAACCTCTCCAGCTCCTTCATGTTGGATGGTTTTCACTTGTGAACAGCAATCTGGAAGTCTGACCACAGATTCTCAATTGGATTGAGATCTGGGCTTTGACTCGGCCATTCCAACACATTTAAATGTTTCCCCTTAAACCACTCGAGTGTTGCTTTAGCAGTACGCTTCGGGTCATTGTCCTGCTGGAAGGTGAACCTTCGTCCCAGTCTCAAATCACAGGCAGACTGAAACAGGTTTTGCTCAAGAATATCCTTGTATTTAGCACCATCCATCTTTTCCTCGACTCGGATCAGTTTCCCAGTCCCTGCTGTTGAAAAACATCCCCACAGCATCATGCTGCCACCACCACGTTTTACTGTAGGAATGGTGTTCTTGGGGTGATGGGATGTGTTGGGTTTGCACCAGATATAGTGTTTTCCTCGGTGGCTAAAAAATTATATTTTAGTCTCATCTGACAAGAGAACCTTCTTCCATACATTTCGGGAGTCACCCACAAGCCTTTTGGCAAACTCTGAACATGACTTCTTATTTCTGACACTAAGTAATGTCTTTTTTCTGGCCACTTTTCCTTAGAAAAAATCTTATTGTGGTCCAACGCACAGATACACCAGTCTCTGCTGTGGAACTCTGCAGCTCCTTCAAGGTTACCTTTGGTCTCTGTGCTGCCTCTCTG